>OX387361.1:7745000-7957500 GCA_947563465.1 Archips xylosteana | reverse complement strand
TTTACAACCGTTTGGTTGTATTCATATTTTGATTCGTGACAAAAAGGATACTGATTGACACACGGACGAACTAGGAGGTTTATTTTCTATCTTTAAGATACGATACTCTAAAAATGTATAACTTATACAATGAATGAACAACACGATGTTAACGCATTCACTGCCACCGACGCATATATGCGTTTTCGGGACTTCGCCCAGTGCCGCTGTCGTAATTATTCATATATATATTTTGAACGCACATGTGCGTCGGTGGCACCTGTGGAAGTCAGGTGGCAGTGAATGCGTTAAATAAAATATTTTCTCCTCAGTTACACACACAGTGTTTTTTAACATAATTGCGTGTACCTAGTACATGTACAAATTAAACGCAAACTCAGTTTTAACACGAACTACATAGTTTTTAAAGCATTGTTTTCCACGCTATCGGTTTTCATATTGCACTGAAGGTTTATTGGAGTTCCGAATAAAAATGAATGAAAGTAATAAATGCAATTTATATTCAAAATCCACAAAAATCAATTTCCTTTTTCATGAAAGTAAACTCAATAAACTCAATAAACTTGTCAACGCCAACTAGTCTAGATGCATTGAAAAACTTTGTTACGTACGACACTCAACATGCAGCCAGAATATAAAAAGTTTTGTAAAAGTACTGGCCGAAAGCTATTTTGCATTTCAAATGAAGCTCCTTTGTTTTATAATTATTTTCGAAAAAGAAGCAGGCATTTTAAATACAGAATGCACGATTTGATTAAAATACTCATTACAGCCGCTGTCACACATTAAGATTTTAGATTACATATTCGTTATGTAATTTGACGCTCGCATTTGACAGTCGCTAGAATCACAAGCCATCGCGAGCGGTGTTAGTGCAGTCACAGAGCACATTTTTGAATCGATTAGAATCAATACTTACGTGTCAACCATAAAGTATGGAGTGACGGATCACTGCTGCTGTTCTCATTGTTTCTCATTTCGCATACGATTAAAAGGTAGTAAAAATGCTTTCAAACTTCTTTATCTTAGTTGCTGGCATAATAATTGCTTATACTGGATTGCTAGCTAATACGCTCGCTTGCTCATTTGCGTGTTTATTAAATGAAGTTTGCTTGAATATTACTCATATAAAGCCTCAGGTAAAAGCTAGTAATAGTATAGTACAGTTAATTAGGAACTTCCCGACCACGGTTGTTAGCTACTAACTTAGGTTAGTTTACAATCTAGGAAGAAACTTAAGCTTTCCACACGGTTCGATGCATCGAGACCATTGTTGCACTGAAGTTAATATTACTGAATAAAAAACTTTTAAATTACTTTTAGACAACATCAACTTGATATGTTTGAGAACTTGTACTCTATGACTATTCCCAACACTTTTGGCTGTGAGCCGAAGCTGTATAAAGCAGTCATAGAGTTAATTTCTGACTGCTACCTATCGAAGAAAAACCACCCATCAATTGACGTACTTTTATGAGCTGTTAAAACATTTTTCCATAGATTTTGTATAGCGAGCGAGCTTTTTGTGTAATATTCATAACAGTAAGTGTACGAGTAGTACGGAACACTTTATGTGTAATCCAGCTCGCACACTTGGTCGATTTTTGACTGGTAGTTAGTAGAGTCGAGTTGAAACAATTTAATTGCTGCCATACCATGAAAAAGCTTTGATTTAATGCAAAGTGTCATTAAGGTGAAATTTTAATATCATCTTGGGGGAAGTTGTGAAAAATATATCCATTTTCATTAGAAATCAATTTTAATCCTGCCCTTTCCAGAAAATTGAATTTTTAATACTTTCAATTAATTTTATTAGCTTTAAAGTTGTTCACAAAGTACACATTTTTGGGAAGTTTGATAAAATTTTAATTGATTAAATTATGTTCAAGGTGAAAATGAAGAAGTATTTACCCACCATTGAGTAGGTTCGCGCTTATTTTATTAATTGGTTAACTTATTTCCCAAGCTATGATATGAGTGACAGATAAGCTCGCTTTAAAAAAATATCGATAAATCATTGTGCTTGACCAATCCGAAGGTTTTTCTTAGATAACATTTAACTCATAGCACGTGGTAAAGATACAAAAAAATTAAAACTAAAATATAAAAAACAAAAAACAAGTTTCATTAAACTAAATTAAACCAAAAAATTCACTGAGAGAGTAAGCTGCCGGCCCTTTGGTCTTGTCTTGTGTCGATAACGCGCTTTTGCAACTTTTTTGATCGTGGGCTTTTTTCTTCAATTTGCATTCATCAAATCGTGCAAGTTGGCATACACGGCGGCGCTTGATTGGCCACTCCAAACTAGTTCGCTTTACGACTGCGCGATGTAATGCGACTTGTACAATCTTTCCTTTCTTGCAAGTCTAAACTGAGCTAAGACATACTCTGGAGCAGCGTTGCCAACCCATCCCGTACGATAATTAAAGGGGCGTACGATAACCTAGCACCCGGGCCGGTATGATATATCTTGGATGTACCTATGTACGATCGCGATTGTCAAAATTTATGTAAAATATACGATAATTCTGACATTGATTTACAAAGCATAGAGGGTAAAAACATGGCAGCAACCCTAGTTCAATGTCATTTCGTCATCATTTCAGCCGTACGACGTCTACTGCTGGACATAGGCCTCCTCATTGATACAAAATCATTACAGTGGAACTGGCTTGCATTACCAGTGAACCTGCGGCCGTCGATCTGGTTGGTCAAAAAAAAAACATTCGTCCGGCTTGAAACATCAATCTATTTTCACTTAAAAGTTAATGTGACTGTCAGTCGTCAATTTTATTTAATGTACCGTTTACTTGGTGTGGACGATTTCACCTATCATCAATATTTTTCCCTGATTTCCTGTTTCATAATCATTATCATAAATCTTTTATTGCTTGAATTGTTACAAAAGGTCTTAATTTAACAGTTAAATAATAGTTTTATTATTTAAAATGGCATGCAATCCGTGAAAACATCGGAGACATACATATATTCAAATTTTTCAAACTGATCCAAAACCATTTTATCGTACAAAACGTTATCCGATTACAATAACTATTGCAAACTTCTACGCAACATTTTATTTTTAATCAAAATGGAAGGTATAACAAGCAAATAGAGTCTAATATCAGTTTTTCTAAAAATCAGATAGTGCTCTTTGTCAGTGAGGCAGGGGTTACCAATAGTGTCTGGCCGAGCATTTGGTTTTGGTTTCCATGAGTATCGGCTTTATATTGGAGTCTTGCTTTAGTTCTGGTCTCAGAGGAAAATCTGCCAAAACTTGGAGCTAAACCGAAACTAGGTTCGTGTACATTCGTGCGGCGTTCGTGAGCGATCGGCGTCATTGGTGACTCCGCTAATTTTTGTGGCAACTATGTAATTCCCTTTGATCAATTATAACTGTAGATCCACAGTCGCGCGCCCGAAAATGTCCGAGCCAAATGAGCGCCACTTTGATAAAAGTGGCCTTCCTTTTTCTCAGTACGTTGCGTGAAATTGTCAAGTTTAGCTGTCAAGTGTCAACCGAAATTCGACTGTAATGAAGTAAAGACTAGGTTCAAATTTCTGTGTAGGTGATGATTTTAATTGTTATGCAAACAAATAAAAAAGTTCGGACATTCTTTGAAAGGGATTTTGTTCGGCAATGTGTATCATCAGTTATAATTGATCAAAGGTTATTCCACATCAAGTAGAAGATACTAACTTTTTTAGAGCTGTCAAACTATCAATTTATCAAATCTATACTAATTATAAAGAGGAAAGATTTGATTGTTTGTTTGATTGTTTGCATTGAATAGGCTCTGAAACTACTGGACCGATTTCAAAAATTCTTTTGCCGTTAGAAAGCTACATTATCACTGAGTGACATAGGCTACTTTGTACCGCGGGAAAATACCTTTTTCCTACGGAAAAATTAATTTATCGTGGGCGAAGCTGCGGACGGAAGGCTAGTCTATAATAATAATAATATAAATATTCTGTGAATATTTCAAGTGTCTACCTGTTGCCGTTATCAATATCGAGCAAAAACGAGCAAAAAAATCATGTTTGATGTATGGGAGCCCCCTTAAATATTTATTTAATTCAATTTTTTAGTACTTGTTGTTATAGCGGCCACCGAAATACATCATCTGTGAAAATTCAACTCTCTAGCTATCACGGTTCCCGAGATACAGCCTGGTGTCAGACGGACGGACGGACGGATAGCGGAGCCTCAGTACTAGGGTTTCCGTTTTTACCCTTTGGGTACGGAACCCTAAAAATGAATCGCTGAATGTGTTGCTAAGCGCATAACTTCCGATCGACTGCACCAAAATGGATAATTCTTTTGTTGCGTTTGTTATTATCAGGAGAAGGTTCTTATGAAAGAAATTTTTAAAAAAATACAACGGGGGCGAAGCCGTGGGCATCAGCTAGTAATAAATAAAAATCATGGGACTAATTACTCTAGTTGACCTAGTAACAAAAGAAAGCAACGCTATATGGTTACTAGGAAACGGATAAACATACTTAAACAGATAGATAATAGTAGATTGTTCAACAAGGGACTAAAACAAGCCATAATGAGACGAGATATTTAGCCACCCGAGCGATAGCGAGGGAGGCTATAATTCGAGTTGTCATTATGGTAATTTAGTCCCGCGTTAAACACTCTACTTTTCACTTTGAGTGCGAGGAAAAAAACGACGTACAAAATTACTTTTTTACAACGTATGCTCAATACGAGCAATGGACATCTGTTCAAAATTCAAATAGCAAAAAAAAATACCGCTGTCTTTTCTTTTCTTTTATATTTTTTTGTAAAGTGACGCTTTAAATTCTTGCATAATTAGCCAACAGATTCTAACTTAAAGACTATGTTAAAACTAATTGGATATGCATGTAAGAATGATAATTGTTCATTCATTAGAATCGGCAAATAAATTAACCTAATTGATCTAAGTTCACACACAAAATATATTGTTAACTGAAACACTTACCCGTGAATAAAGAAACGACTTTATAAGTTTATTTTCTATATGCCAATTCTTTGTTAAATTATATCTAATTATACTTTCTATTTACTATTAAATGCAACTGACATCGCATTATTTTGAAGTCACGCCATATTAACTTTCAAACGTAACTGCTCTATCTACCGTACACTCCAGCACTGCTTTGCCGACAGTGCGGATTGCTATTTTATCGACAGAGCAGGGAACTGCTTTGCCGACAGCGTTTTTTAAAAAAAAAAACAAATTAAAAAACACCTAAGCTAAAGGAAATCTTTCTTTACATGCAAAATAAAATGAATTCATCTTTAATATTTTATAATTAAATAGATTAATATTCGTATTTATTCAATGTGTTTCACGAAATTATTATTTTTTAAATATTTTTTATACAGTTGTCATTTTGAGGTTATTTCCACGCCCTAAAGGCTACAGTGCGTCCACAGCGCGCTTCGGTCTGTTGAAAGCTTTAAAATTGTCTATACCCAGTTACTGAAAATGGCGATAATCCTCCATTCACAAACACCGTGATTGGCAGTTTAGGGGTTTCCATAGTCAATTAAAAAAATTTTACTTTAATCCCTAGAGATCAAAAAAGAGCTTTAGTCCCGATATGCAGAGACTAAAGTAACATTTTAAGAGCATGAGAAGTGAAAATACTTAAATACACATGAAACATCCGCAATCACTAAGCTATCCGGTCGTTAAAATTGCTTCTATGGACACAAATACTGACTTCTAAAAGCTAAAATGAGTTTAAAGAATATATATGTGGTGCTTCCAAATTGGATGCCAATACATTTAGAGCTGATATATGCAACTAATTCAAAGTTTATGTTAGTTTTTGGAGAAAATTGGGAAAGCAACTGTGCCACATAGTAACAACCTGTTAAGGCAGAATTTTAATTTAACTATTTTGTTCCCATTTATAGTAAACTAGCTGATGCCCGCGGCTTCGCCCCCGTTGTATTTTTTCTAAAATTTCTTTCTTACCAACCTTCTCCTGAGAGTAACAAAAGCAACAAAAAAAGAATTTATCCAATTTGGTGCAGTCGATCAGAAGTTATGCGCGTACAAACATTTCGGTGATTCATTTTTATTTATATAGATTATTTTGATGTAAGATAACGTCTCTTAAAGTATTGGCATCTAATTTGGAAGTACCTTATCTATACATATAAAATCCTTTGTCCTGACTGACGGATCAACGCACAGCCTAAACCGCTGATCGTAGAGACCTAAAACTTGGAGGGTGTGTTCTTTGTATGACGTAGGCATCCGATAAGAAAGGATTTTCCGTAGTTCTACTCCTAAGGGGGTAAAAAAGGGGGGCAAAGTTTGTATGAGACAACGTGATTCCTTGGTCCAATCTACTTCAAATTTTGCATAAACATTCTTTAACAAAATTGATGGAAGACGTGTTTCGTACTTTATTGAAATTCATCCCTTGACGGGGTCAAAAAGTAGTAGAAAGTTATTTTGGGGGTGATTTGCTTCGAAGTTGATATCAATACTCCTTAGTGCTTTTGATTTAAATTACATTTTATTTTGACACATTGTAAACGAAACGAAACTTCAAATATTGCAAACCATTTTTGTCTACGTTTGTCAACCACGTCTTGATCTGATCTCTGATAATAGCTAATTATATGTATTAAGTATTTGCATTTCACCAAGCTTTTGCTTTTACAAGCGCAGCGTGGGACGTCCACCAACGAGATGGACGGACGTTTTGGTGAAGGCCGCAGGTTCAGGGTGGATGCAAGTCGCTTCCAACCGTAATGATTGGACGTCAATGAGGGAGGCCTATGTCCAGCAGTGGACGTCCTACGGCTGAAATGATGATGATGAAGCTTTTATGCGAGTTCAACCTTTTTCGAATAAAATCGAATTGAGTATTCAAATATCATTGTTGAACTCGCATAAAAGCTTGGTGCAATGCAAATACATATAAAATGCTTTGTCCTGAAGTCCTAAATGACTGACTGCCGGATTAACGCACAGCCTAAACCGCTGTATGTAGAGACCTAAAACGTGGAGGGTGTGTTCTTTGTATGACGTAGGCATCCGATAAGAAAGGATTTTCCGGAATTTCCACGGGATAAGGAATAATCGGGATTTATATATTTCATCAAGAGTGACCCTATGCCCATAACGAAGATTACTAAACTGTACAAATTGGGCATGCAATTAGACTATTAGAATATAAAGCGAATATAAAGAATTTAGAAAATTTCCACGGGATAAAGTTAAATCAGGATTTATATATGTAGGTACTAAAATCAACTGGACCATATCTCCGTAACTACAATTACTAATCTTTTCAAATACAGTATTAACGAAAATGACCATAACAAAAAAAAAACTTATTGCAGGATTTTTGGAAATTCCTGTGGGATAGATAATATCTGAAACTTCCGAGCCGATTAAAAAAAAAAACTTTTACCAGTAAAAAGTTACACTATCCTTTATTGACATAGGCTACTGTTTTCCGGGGAAATGCAAAATTCCCAAGGGATAGAAAAAAGAAAATTCAACTTCGGAGCTCATTTTAAAATGTCTTACACCAATAGAAAAGATACACTGTCCTTGGTTAACATAGGATGCTTTTTTCCGGATAAATGCAAAATTCCCGCGGTATAGAAAATAGTAAAATTAACTTGGGGGCTGAGTTTAAAAAAAAATCACCAATAGAAAGCTTCACTATCCTTTATTGGTATAGGCTACCTACTATTTATTCGGTAAAATGCAAAATTCCCCTGGGATATTAAGAAGTGAATTTCACTTCAGGGCTGATTTGAAAATTTCTTTCACCTATTAGTGAGTAGCTACACTAACCCTTACTTACATAGACTATTTTCTCCGTGAAAAATCAAAATTCCCACGGGAAAAAAATAAGTGAACTCAACTACGCGGCTGATTTTAAAAGTTCTTTTATCGGTAGAAAGCTTTAAGGACATAGGCTACTTTTCTCGGGGAAAATGCAAAATACCCGCGGGATAAAAATAAGTGTAATTTTGCAAAGAATAAGGACAAATTTGTTGAAATTCCCGCGGGATAGGGAATAAACGGGATTTATAATATTCACTAACTGATACTCATGATGAAATGATAATAATGATGGATGTTGCCGGTGCCGGATTTTTGTTTTATACAATGAAAGAGATGAATAAGCTTTACCACAAATTGGAATTCTACGCGGACGAAGTCGCGGGCAAAAGCTAGTATCTATATATATAAAAGAAGAAACTGACTGACTGACATATCAACGCACAGCCCAAACCGCTGGGCCTAGAGATTCCAAATTTGGCACGTACGTTCCTTATAAGGTCTAGGGGTGCACTAAGAAAGGAATTTTCAAAATTCACTCCCTAAGGGGGTGAAACGGGGGTCCGAAGTTTGTATGGGGAAACAAGATTAGTTCGACTATTTTATTCGAAACTTCACAGAAGTACTCCTAACGATAAATGATTAAACACGTGTTTCAGGTTTTTTGGGAATTCAACCCCTAAAAGGGGGAAATGAGGTGACAAAGTCTGAAAATCAACATGGGTATTGTTTCTATGGTTTATCGGGTCGCTGGTTACGAAAACAACAACGGTTTTAAAATCCGACGTGGCGGACGTAAAATACCATCTCCCTGGATGGGGTGCGATGGGGTTGAAATGTCTAAATAAACTAAATGACTGTTGATATATCAACGCACAGCCCAAACCACTGGACCTAGAGACTTGAAATTTTGCACATAGATACCTTATACAATGTAGGCATCCACTAAGGTAGGATTTTTGGGAATTTCCACGGGAACGGGAAAAAACGGGATTTATATATTCGACTAGCTTTTGCCCGCGGCTTCGCTCGCGTGTACCATGAGTATTCCAAAGAACCAAGATATCAAGCAAGCAAGCATACAGGCAAGCAAGCAAGCAGGTCCACAATTGACCAAGAAATCGGTGAACATACCTACATAAAAAAATACATAAGGTGGAATGCATAACCTCCTCCTTTTTTAGAAGTCGGTTAAAGAGCCCTTTGCGGCCTATTTACAGTATAAACTTACAATACTTATACTTACTACTTATTTTAGCTTTTTACAACCAGTAAAACGCAAAATCCCGTTTTTTCCCGTTCCCGTAAGAATTTCGGGAAATGTTTTCTTAATGCTCCCCTACACTCCCCAAGGAACTCACCTGCCAAATTTCAGCTTTCTATGACCAGTAAAACGAAAGATCCCGTTTTTCCCGTTCCCGTGGGAATTTTGGAAAGTCCTCTCTCAGTGCTACTCTACACTCCCCTAACAACCTACATGCTGAATTTCAGCTTTCTACGGCCAGTAAAACATAAAGTCCCGTTTTTTCCCGTTCCAGTGGGAATTTTGGAAATCCCTCTCTTAATCCTCCTCAACACTCCCCAAGGAACCCACTTGCCAAATTTCAGCTTTCTATGACCAGTAAAACGAAAAATCCCGTTTTTCCCTTTCCCGTTGGAACTTTGAAAAGTCCTCTCTCAATGCTCCTCTACACTCCCCAAAAAACCTACATGCCGAGTTTCAGCTTTCTACGACCAGTAAAACAAAAAGTCCCGTTTTTTCCCGTTCCCGTGGGAATTTTGGAAAGCCCTCTCTCAATCCTCCTCTACATTCCCTAAGCAACCTACATGCCGAATTTTAGCTTTCTACAACCAGTAAAACGAAAAATCCCGTTTTTCCCCGTACCCGTGGGAATTTTGGAAAACCCTCTCTTAATTCTCCTCTACACTCTCCATGCAACCTACATGCCAAATTTCAGCTTTCTATGACCAGTAAAACGAAAAGTCCCGTTTTTTCCCGTTCCCGTGGGAATTTTGGAAAGTCCTCTCTCAATGCTCCTCTACACTCCCGCAACCTACATGCCGAATTTCAACTTTCTACGACCAGTTAAACGAAAAATCCCGTTTTTCCCGTTCCCGTGGGAATTTTGGAAAGTCCTCTCTTAATGCTCCTCTAAACTCCCCGAGCAACCTACATGCCGAATTTCATCTTTCTACGACCAGTAAGACGAAAAATCCCGTTTTTTTCCCGTTCCCGTGGGAATTTTGAAAAGTCCTCTCTCAATGCTCCTCTACACTCCCCAAGCAACCTACATGCCGAATTTCAACTTTCTACGACTAGTAGAACGAAAAATCCCGTTTTTTCCCGTTCCCGTGGGAATTTTGGAAAGTCTTCTCTCAAGGCTCCTCTACACTCCCCAAGCAACCTACATGCCGAATTTCAGCTTTCTACGACCAGAAAACGAAAAATCTCGTTTTTTCCTTATCCCGTGGGAATTTCCGAAAATCCTTGAAACAGTTTTTCACTATTATAATTACCTACTTCTATGCCAAATTTGAAGAGTCTAGTAATTATTCTTCATAGGATTCCGTTGAACTGAATATATAAATCCGGTTTTTTTCTTATCCCGTGGGAATTTTGAAAAATCCTGATTGTAATATTTTAAATAATGTAATACCTATTTGTATATCAAATTTGAAGAGTCTAGTTATTATAGTTACTGAGATAGGGTCACTCGGAATCGAATATATAAATCCCGTTTTTTCCCGTTCCCGTGGGAATTTTGGAAATTCTTCTCTAAATGCTCCTCTACACTCCCCAAGCAACCTTCATGCCGAATTTCAGCTTTCTACGACCAGTAAAACGAAATATCCCGTTATTTCTTTATCCCATGGGAATTTCCAAAAATCCTTTAAACTGTTTTTTTTTTTATTACAATTACCTACTTCTATGCCAAATTTGAAGAGTCTAGTAATTATACTTCATAGGATTCCGTTGAACTGAATATATAAATCCCGTTTATTCCTTATCCTGTGAGAATTTTGAAAAATCCTGAAATCGATGTTTTCATTATTGTAATACCTACTTGTGTATCAAATTTGAAGAGTCTAGTTATTATAGTTACTGAGATACGGTCACTCGGAATCGAATATATAAATCCCGTTTTTTCCCGTTCCCGTGGGAATTTTGGAAATTCCTCTCTTAATGCTTCTCTACACTCCCCAAGCAACCTTCATGCCGAATTTTAGCTTTCTACGACCAGTAAAACGAAATATCCCGTTTTTTCTTTATCCCGTGGGAATTTCCAAAAATCCTTAAAACTGTTTTTTACTATTTCAATTACCTACTTCTATGCCAAATTTGAATAGTCTAGTAATTATTCTTCATAGGATTCCGTTGAACTGAATATATAAATCCCGTTTATTCCTTATCCCGTGAGAATTTTGAAAAATCCTGAAATCGATGTTTTCATTATTGTAATACCTACTTGTGTATCAAATTTGAAGAGTCTAGTTATTATAGTTACTGAGATACGGTCACTCGGAATCGAATCTATAAATCCCGTTTTTTCCCGTTCCCGTAAGAATTCCCGAAAATCCTTCCTTAGTGGATGCCTACATTGTATAAGGAATCTATGTGCAAAATTTCAAGTCTCTAGGTCCAGTGGTTTGGGCTGTGCGTTGATATATCAACAGTCAGTCAGTCAGTCAGTCAGTTTAGAATTTTATATATATAGATTCCGAGTGACCCTATTTCAGTAACTATAATAACTAGACTCTTCAAATTTGATACACAAGTAGGTATTACATTTGTTAAAACATTAATTTCAGGATTTTTCAAAATTCCCACGGGATAAAGAAAAAACGGGATTTATATATTCAGTTCAACGGGATCCTATGAACTATAATTATTAGACTCTTCAAATTTGGCATATAAGTAGATATTTATAATAGTAAAAAACAGCGTTAAGGATTTTCGGAAATTTCCACGGGATAAGGAAAAAACGGGATTTTTCGTTTTACTGGTCGTAGAAAGTTGAAATTCGGTATGTAGGTTGCTTGGGGAGTGTAGAGGAGGATTGAGAGAGGGCTTACCAAAATTCCCACGGGAACGGGAAGAAACGGGATTTTTCGTTTTACTGGTCGTAGAAAGCTGAAATTCAGCATGTAGGTTGCTTGGGGAGTAAAGAGGAGCATTGAGAGAGGACTTTCCAAAGTTCCCACGGGAACGGGAAAAACGGGATTTTTCGTTTTACTGGTCATAGATAGCTGAAATTTGGTAAGTGGGTTCCTTGGGGAGTGTAGGGGAGCATTAAGAAAGCATTTCCCGAAATTCTTACGGGAACGGGAAAAATGGGATTTTGCGTTTTACTGGTCGTAGAAAGCTAAAATTTCAAAATTCATAAGTTTATACTGTAAGTAGGCCGCAAAGGGCTCTTTAACCGACTTCAAAAAAGGAGGAGATTATGCATTCCACTTTATGTATTTTTTATGTAGGTATGTTCACCGATTTCTCGGTCAATTGTGGACCGATTATAAAAATTATTTTTTTATTCGTAGGAATACAATATACTCCTGAGATGGTCCCATTGTCACCAAATCAGGATCTGATGACGGGATCTCAGGGAAATCGAGGGCAACCCTCAAATTTTGTGGGCACGCATTACGTTATTCATATATTTTCTCAAGCTATTTAAGTGTTTGCGTCTGGTAGACATCATCTCATGTTGATGAGCTGATGATGGAAGGTAAAACTCCTTAACGGTTAGGATTTGAGGATATTTTTTCAAATATTATAGGTACGTGTAGACCGATAGTTGTATTCTTTCAGGTTATCCAGGTGAGCTGATGATGGAAGGTTAAACTCCTTAACGGTTAGGAGTTACAGGAAGTTTCTTTAAATATCATATGCACGTATAGACCGTTAGTTGTATTCTTTCTGGTTATTCAGATTTTTAGTGCCCGCTTCCGAATTAGTGAAAAACATTGTATACAAAGAAATACTGTAAAGGACCTGAAGTTTAGTCGTGCTTGCTTGCACGCTTACTTGCACGCTTTCTTGCACGCTTGCTTACATGCTTGCTTGAATGCTTGCATGCTTTCTTGCTTGCCTGTATGCTTGCTTGCTTGATATCTTGGTTCTTTGGAATACTTATGGTATACGCGAGCGAAGTTGCGGGCAAAAGCTAGTAAAGAATAGCCGTCGAATAAAAATTCGGTTTCGGTTACAATTAATAATACTAGTTTCTGTCGGACACTAGATACCATCGTGACCGCAAGCGGGTCGGAAAGCCTTTGTTTAACATATGAGCGTGACGTTAACAGGGGAGGTCAACTGCGGCCCACGCTGCACTTGACAACACCTGGCTAATGGGCCGGTTACGCACTGGCGGACAAGCTTTGATCTAACAAATTAACAATCCTAGATCAGAGGGAATTATAATGATAGTATTGAGATCGTTAATCCATCCATACTAATCCATACTTAATATTATAAATGCGAAAGTGTGTCTGTTACCTCTACATGCTTAAACCACTGAACCAATTCTGATGAAATGGTATGGAGATAGCTTGCTTGTTAGCTTGTTGTTGCTTGTTGTGATTTATATCCCGGAAAAATTGCATAGTTCCCGCGGAGTAGCGGTAATCGAATTCTTTACAGACGGAGTCGCGATCAACAGTTAGTTTCAAGATATTTTAAATATTCTTTTTTGCGTTAGGTATGTATCACTTGGGTATCGAACACAGCCTGCAACAACTAGGAATAAGAGTCCTATTTTCTTTTCCCAAATTGCGGGTGATAGCTAAATATATTTATATTTATAAATGTGAATGAGTGTCTGTCTGTCTGTTACCTCTTCACGCTTAAACCGCTGAACCGATTTAGATGAAATTTGGTATGGAGAAAGTTATAGGCCCTGGGTACATAACATAGCATAGTTTGACTTAACACAGTTTTTAACATAGTTTTTATCTCGGAAAATCTCATAGTTCCCGCTTGTTAAACAAGTTCTTTGCAAAGAGAGTCGCGGGCAACAACTAGTTTAGAATATTGTAGAAGTCCAATGACAATAATCTGGTTGTGAAATTCTGGTAATTGGTATGGTATGGATATATATTTAGGTACGAGTAGTTTGGATGACAACGCAACTACAGTCTACAAAAAGAACCTACAAACAGCATAAAGCTCTTATTACTTAATAGGTATAATAAAATAATACTAGCTGACCCGGTTAACGCTGTTTTGCTATAGGGGATAAAAAAACTCGTACGACCTATTCTCAGACCTATCAAATATAGAGAAAAAAATTCGATAAAAATCGGTCAAGCCGTTTCGGATGAGTTCGATATCAAACACCGTGACATGAGATTTTTATATATTAGACTAGCTGTTGCCCGCGACTCCGTCTGCGAAGAATAGGGGTATAAAAAATAGCCTACGACTTATTCTCAGACCTACCGAATATACACAAAAGAAATCGATCAAAGCGTTTCGGATGAGTTCGACAATAAACACGGTGACACGAGATTTTTATATATTAGAAGATTAGATTAATAAAAGGTAAAATGGAAAAACTCCACGTAAAAAACACTAAATGCAAAAACAGGAATATTGAAATCTGCGGGAGCTTGATTGAATCAAAGTCGCAAGCGTGCCATGCTTCAATCACTCCCAAATTGTGGCTGAGGCTGATCAATCATCAATCATTGAAATAAATTTAATATATCGCCGCGCTAATTTGCAATCAGATTTCGATTCGAAGGAATCTTTGGAGCCTTGGCAACCATTTGTGATGTTTAGAAATTAAGAAGCCCTTATTCGAAATTATCCGTGGTAGGGCTTGTGCATTTCTCGCCCGACGTGTGTTCTGTCACACGGTATATTTAGGAAGGGGGTAGAATGAGATGGTGAATGCGATGGCGAGCCCCCGCGAGTTAGTCAATAAATGGTGATGGTTATAATATTCTATTTTGTATCAACGAGTTCGCGGTACGGTACCGCACAACCGTTCATACAGAATATTACAACCGTCACCATCACCCCACCGCCACGTCACCGCTGTCTGTGCGTTTGGAGCTTAAAGGTTGTCGCAGACGTAACCGCTCGGCACCGGATCGGCGCTGCCTTAGCTCAAGCCGTCCAGTATTCTTTGTATGAAATTCCATACTGTAACGCACACATATCGGCATCGGAACAGCATCGCCTTGCCTCGGCACAAGCTAGTAATCCGAAAGCGACGCGCGGACAACTCGCAGTCATCGAGCTTACGTCGGCCCGCTGTCGCGCTTGCGTCTCGCCGCGGAAAAGGGGACGGCGCGCCGACCGCCATCGTTCCCCCCGCGGCTTCGATCTACAATACACTGTTGATCGAAGCCTCGCGGCCACCCCGCCGACGTCCCACCGCTTGTCTCACTCGCAGTTTCAGCTCTATCTCGCCGCTTTAAGCACGTTGTCGCCCAGCCGTAAGCACGATGTCACCTAGCCGCAGCCGCGCGGACACCTCGGAGGTGCCGATGAGGTGAGGCTACGCCGATCCAGTGCCGAGCGGTTACGTGTGCGACAACCTTTAATATGAGCCAATAAAAAGGCCAATAATCCCGATAGCAAGAATAGCTGATACTAGCAAAAAACACTATACATTTCTTTTTATTTGTCCCACACTGCTCTTAGGACTAGATTTATTTACTTAACGGAGCGAGATCAGCTACTGGTCTAGAAAATCACCCGCACTTAATTCCATTATGGCCCTAAACGGCCTGCTCTCTAATTAAATTGTGGCAAGGGCACAGACCAATTTAGTTCCTCTGCTGTACTTGATAAGGCTGTTATTTATGATTCATTATGACCACGTTTAACGACTTAGAATTGATATGAGCCGCTAGAGTAGTGGGGTCCTGAGTAATAAAATAAGGGAGTAGCAAGTGACACAATAAAACAATAAACCCAAAACGCAACTCTATATAAAAAAAAACACATTATTTTAGCCCTGAAATCCAGATTAATATTCAGTTAAGTTAAAAAATCATAGACGTGACTAGTCGTGACAGCTAATGGAATGCCTCACACGCCAACGTCATGACCAATATTTCAACTCGAAATAAACCCTTCTACAATGGATTTTAAGTATAAAATGGCTTGTCATGTAAGGCCCTGGTTTCACTGACCACCCGCCGCCGGCGACCGGTGACCGACGCGTGCCTGTGACGACGTTCGAATGTTTTGAGGGTGGTTTCTCTGAAACGTCACGCACCCGCGACCGACAGCGTATGACACAGCGTGCGATGCACATCCAGACGCCACCGGTCGCGTGTGACGCGCCAAAGAAACCTGGGCCTAACGTGGCGTGGCGTGCAGAGTACGTCACTTCGTTTGTTTTGTGGCTGTGCAGAGGTTAATTAGCAAATGTGTTACAGATAACTCCGATCTCCTCGAAGTGGCGGGAAGCCATCGTCAAACGGATAGAGGAGGGGCGGCGGCAAACGATGATAGCTGCGGGGAAGGGGGCCAAATTGGACCCTGGACAGTATTGGAGCCTAAGCGGGACCTTTCTGTTCACCGTCTATGTCATGACTGCACTAGGTTTGTGACTTTTATACCGGACTCCTCCGCTACAACACACACGTATTATTTCATGTAGAATCCTAGGAGGGTTCCTACGCTTCCACATTAAACTATGCATATATTAAACCACCATCCAATAAACAAACATTGACCAGTGACCTTGGTTTACTAGTCAGCCGAAAGACGTCCACTGCTGAACATAGGCCTCCCCTAAGGCTCCCCAAACAGATCGGTCCTGCGCCATCCGCATCCTTAACCAGGTCGTCGCTCCATCTTGTTGGAGGCCTACCCACACTGCGTCTTCCGGTCCGCGGACGCCACTTGAAAACCTTTCGGCCCCATCGGCCGTCAGTTCTACGAGCGATGTGCCCTGCCCACTGCCACTTGAGTCTGGCGATTCTTCGAGCTATATCGGTGTCTTTAGTTCTTGCGCGGATTTCATCATGCCTAATGCGATCCCGCAGAGAAACTCCGAGCATAGCCCTCTCCATCGCCCTCTGAGTGACCTTGAGCTTTCTTATGAGGCCCAAGGTGGACCTACCTAATTGGACTGTTTGGAAATAGTTATGTGCTCGTTTTAGGTTTGAAAATGAATTTTCACGACACTGCTCGAAAATGTGGCCATAGATAACCTAAATCCAGTACTCAAAACTGCCTATATATGTACATTTAACAGCTGATTAATTTATAGCGCGCAAACACGACAACAATGTTACACTAATCGAAAACAGGACGTATCAGTATATGTATTTCATAATACGATACGACTTTTTGAAAGATAATTTCTGAATTTCATTCCTGGCGTGCTGAATGGACCAATCAAAAGTAATCGTCTGCTGCATGCGTCTGCTGACGGACGAACGGACGGACGGACGGACGGACTGGATGGACGGATGGACGGATGAACAGACGGACGGACTGGATAGACGGGATGGACGGGATGGACGAATGGACGGATGGACGGGATGGACGGGATGGACTGGATGGACGGGATAGACGGGATGGACGTATGGACGGATGGACGGAATGGACGGGATGGAAGGGATGGACTGGATGGACGGGATGGACGGGATGGACGGATGGACGGATGGACGGGATGGACGGGATGGACTGGATGGACGGGATGGACGGGATGGACGGGATGGACGGAATGGACGGGATGGACGGGATGGACGGGATGGACGGAATGGAAGGGATGGACTGGATGGACGGGATGGACGGGATGGACGGATGGACGGGATGGACGGGATGGACTGGATGGACGGGATGGACGGGATGGACGGGAAGGACGGATGGACGGAATGGACGGAATGGACGGAATGGACGGAATGGACGGGATGGACGGGATGGACGGATGGACGGGATGGAAGGGATGGATGATTATGATGATGATGATGATGATGATTTCCTCGCATTAGTCGTGAAAAGCACAATGTTTAGTCTCTGCCAAAAGTGCAATAGATGGACTCGTACTTGCGAGGGCCTCCGCTACGCGTCGGCCTTCAAACAAACTCGTCCATCTTTTGCTTACTTTCCAGCCTCTACAACAATGTACTATTGTAGAGTCGAGTGACAACTGCCAAAGAGAATAGAATCACTGAAGTGTAAGCAAAACAAACGACACATGACACATGACGGCAGCGGGTGGGGATCGGGTCGGGTCAGCAGGAGTGCGGCGGGCCTATTTACGAGGCAGTAGGTATATGAACGATATCACAAACATATCACATACATATCCACACGCATACAGCCACACACTTACAAATACACACATACACACACACACGCACGTACCCAAAGTCATAAGTTGGTTTCTATTTTTGTTTTTGTTTTAATTTATTGCTAAACCTGCTAAATGTAAAATTTATTTTATTAGGTAACAACAAAGTTTTTCAGTGTTTTTGTGTGTAGACTTTATTTTTGTTATTATGAAATTGTTGTTGTACTTCTCGCGCCCACTATGTACCTACTCTCTCGGAATTGGCTATCTACGGGACAGGCCTCGCCTAGTGCAGGAGCCAGTGAAAATGGATTGTGTATGAAAAGCTGTTAATGTACGTTCATGAACTTGCTATCATTGTTTTTGTTTTTCGCTATTGTTTTTTTCTTTTGCATGAATGTTTGTATGTTCTTCACATGTATCAGCCCTCCTGTAAACCCTACTTATGTGCAATAAATGATTACTTACTTACTTACAATGCCCCGCGCCCGACTCCCGCCGACGGGTGTGATTGTTCATGTACGTCCACGTAAATAAGCCCGCCGCACTTTTGATCCGACGCGCTCCCGACCCTCTGCCGTCTTATGTGTAGGTTACTTAGTTGTCAAAGATAGCGGCCGAGCGGCGAGTAAGAACTCTATTGTAAGGAATGACAGAGCACAGCCTTAGTTTGCTTTAATTAATTCTTCGTTCGTTTCTTCCTCAGGTTTCGGGGCGCCCGTGCCGCAAACTGTCTACGGGAAATGTCTAACGCTTCTGTACGCCGTAATTGCGGTCCCCACTCATGTTTATCTTAGTAAGTGCTGTCATATTTAAAGTTTATAGAACACGTAAAATGCTGTCGGAGTCCGAACGGGTGGGCGACGTGTTTTTTTAGCTAGTCTATGCCACCAACACGAAGGTGATTCTAGAAGGTTGTTTTCTTTCCTTTTGATATAGAATATGACTTTATAAACAGAGATGGGCATTAATTGATTAAATTAATCACGATTAAATTAATCGACGGAGTATTCGAATAACGATTGTTCGATCGTCATATTAATCGATTCAATTTCACGATTAAATGTCGATTAAAAATTGTTTTGAGCGACTCTCGAGTCTATGACACCACCACGAAGTTGATCCTAGAAGGTTGTTTCTTTCCTTTTGAGATAGAACAGACTATAAACAGAGTTGGACATTAATCAATTAATTTTTTAATTTAGTCGCGATTAAATTAATCGACGGAGTATTCGAATAACGATTGATCAATCGTCCTTTTTATCGACTAAATTTCACGATTAAATATCGATTAGAAATTGGAACACGCACGTTACTTAAATTAAATATGTCTTGTCGTAAATTTTAATCGTTAATCGCGATTGAATAGGTTAATCTTAATCGTTAGTCGATTACATATTGCCCATCTCTTACTATAAAGCAGTAGAGTAATGTTGTATTTTGCGACAGGCTGAGACAGCTATGTTCCTTGCGGACGAAGTCGCGGGCACAGCCAGTTGTATTATAAACCTATACGCGGCTGCCATACTTCAAACTAACTTCATACTTACTCCATAAGGCGTATTTTAAAAATGCATGATATCAAAACCATTAATGCAAAGACGTTATGAAAATGTACGAGCTGCGATAAGACACGGCGAATGCGTAAACTTATTCTAAAGCCATTTAAGGTAATGAATGAATGAATCATTTATGAACTGACATCATTCATTCAGTCTTACGACGCGTTAAGGGGGAATTAATGGTTTTAATTTAATTGCAAGGCCATCTTCTATAGAATTATCCTCGTTCAAATGTATTCTGTAGGTAGGTAGTCTGACATAGTTATTAAAAAATAAACCGTTTGAAAATATCTGAATGTCTATTTTTTTTTGACCGAGTGCGCGAGCGTACCGTCTCCGTTTGAGCTTGGAAAAAAGCGTCGGTATGCCCGGCTGTCTGTTCACCTGTCTCCCATTACTAAACCGCCGACGGAGCGAGCTCAGCGCGTTGTATAACACTGCATTATAATACGCTGCGCCGCGCTGCCCATGTGTGTCACCGTACATATGATTTAGTAATACAGAAAGCGGTGGGCACGCTTCGTCGTCGCCCCGGGCACGCCCCGCGCTTCGGTTTATGGTGGCTTTTACCACTTGAGTGAAATTTTGAGAACAGATTCGAAAATTATAAGTATAAAGAACCTTTTAGATGGTGCAAGAAATAACGTGCGAGATGCCGTACACTGCTGTCGATGAACGGTCACTTACAAATAGATACACGTGCAGCCCCGCAATGTACAGTGTACACAATTGATATTTAATTTAATCATAACAAACTTGTAACTTAACAACTAAAGCCAAAACAGCACAAACTTACAAATTATCTCAATCTAAGAATACATGTAAGTATGTGTGTGCGTGTTTATGAGATAAGTTCGCCTTTTGTACATCTGTTTCTTACGATCATCCCAGCCTATATACGTCCCACTGCAGGGCACAGGCCTTCTTTCATAATGAGAGGGCTTAGACTGTAATTCCCACGCAGGCCCAGTGCGGGTTGGGAACTTCCCACACCTCCTCACAATGTTTTGTATAGTCAAGGAGACTGAACCGCGCACCACGGCGGAACCTTTTCACAACCAATTTCACGATGATTTCTTCGGCTGATGTATGGAATGTCCACATGACATTTGCAAAGAAAAGGGTTTGATTCAGTTTCTTCCACTGTACAATGAAGAGTTATACATAGGTACATATATATATGTAACGCAACTAGCATGATATTTTCCACGCGCCGTCTAAATTAAACTTTATACGAGACCTCGTTTTCACTTCGACGGTTAATATAAAATCTGAGTGCCTACTCCGCTCCCAACCCCCTTAAGAATGCAAAATCAAGTGCGTGTAAAGAGACTGAATAAGTAAACTGCTCGTCTGTTCGAGACGTGTAACTTTAACGACGCGATTCCGGATTAAGAGTGGCTCGAACAAACTCGCTTTCGTTTCTGAGTTTTGCGTAGGTATCTCTGGGAAGGCTTGATTAGGAATACAGCTTAGAGTATACATTGAAACATTTTTTTACTTAGTTTAATTTTTAAGGTTCCATACCCAAAGGGTAGACCCTATTACTGAGACTTCGCTGTCCGACCGGCCGTCTGTCCGTCTCTCACCAGGCTGTATCTCATGAGCCGTGATAGCTAGACAGTTGAAATTTTCACAGATTTCTTCTGATGCCACTATAACAAGAAACACTAAAAAACAGAATAAAATAAATATTTAAGGGGGCTCCCATACAACAAACGTGATTTTCTTGCTCGTTTTTGCTCGATATTGATAACGGCAACAGGTAGACACTTGAAATATTCACAGAATATTTATATTAAATTCTTGACCGTTATTCGAAGCCTACATATAAAATGAGAGAAGCGTTTCCGTTTCCCTAAACTACCTTATAATTTGTTAACACTTTCGTTATATTATATTCCACCCCCTCCACCGCCAGCCCAGCGAGCGAGCAGTTTTGTGAACTGCTGCTCGGTCTTTGGCTCATTGGCGTTTTGTTTCCCGTCGTGAACGGTCGTGGGTCGAGTCTGCCAAAGGCATCGACCATCTATTTACATCTATTTTGATAATCTTAATCCCAGAGTGATTTAAAAAGAGGACCGTTGCTACTACCGTACCGTATGTTTTAAATCTAAGTGATAATTTATAATAACGGTTTTTACCGTTCGCCTTGTATATTTTTCATTTTAAATAGTGAGTATGATACGATTACTGCCCCGTTGGTACATATCAATTTAGTTTTTGCATAACGGCATTTACCGTTGGTCTTAAGTAAATACATTTTCGTTTTTCTTTTTCCTCTGCTATTTGAATGTTCGCCGTTTTCGTGTGTGCAGTGCTTTAACCTTATTTTACAGCAACAATGAGTAATTCACGCAGAGGAAGCGTTGACGAAACTAGAGAGAAGTCAGTTTCGAGCTCTAGTTCCTCGTCATCATCGAGTTCGAGTAGTGACTCGTCGGCAAAGAAAAAACAACGCCGAAAACGTCGTCATGCGAATAAATCAAATCGTGTGTTAAGAAAACTAACAAAGGAGGTAAGCGAGTTACGTAATCTAGTGCAGTGCCCTAATACCAGCAGTACTCCAAAGTACCCTCACGATTCAGATTTCCTTGACCATAATATTAGTGGTGATTTATTTGACTCAACAGCGGATGCCCCCGAGGCACCTGCACCATCTGATTTCATTATAAATCTGGAGACTAGTCTTAAGGAGCCCACGATTCCTAAAACTCCAGACAATTATTTGGAAGCCTTGCAAAAGTTAAACAGGTTCACAAATAAAACTTGGTCGGAAGTTCGATACCTGGATGTACAAAAACTGTATACACATTCCCCGGGATTCGTCGAGCTCGAAACAAATGAAGAGGTTTTAGCCTATGATGTTTCTAAGTCGTTATCGTATACGGAAAGATCATACGCCGCACTTACGTTTGCCTTATTGAAGCAAAAAGAGGCTATCGAGAAAAATATTCGTGATTATCTTGACTGGGCTCGCAGCTCTAGTGAATTGTCATTCTCGCAGATAAAAGATAAATTGGAGGGTCTTTTTGACACGGGGGATTTTCACAAAGTCTCTGCCGATACATTACAGCTTGTATGTGGTCACAGAGCTGACATTGTGCAGCAAACACGAGACCAGATCTTAAGAGCGGTTAAAGATCCGTTAAACAAATCTACCCTCCGAAAAATACCGCCTACAGCATCAAGCTTATTTGAGCCGCAGGCTTTTACTGCCGCGCTAGAAAAAGCTGGGGGTGTGCGTAAAGTATTCTACCCACGACAAAAACCTTCCACAAGTGCTTCTGCTGCGCAAGCAGGTAGCAGAGGAAACTTACATCGCCCCGCGCAGGGGTCAAATGCCTATGTTATGCCTGCACAAGGCTATCTGCATCAAAATAAAAGGCGTGGTCCTTCTCAAATCACACCCGCGCAGGGTATGTGTAATCATTATCCCACGCAGGGACCAAGCCCCAGCTACTGCCACAATTGTCCTGCGCATGGAACAAACAATGGTCCCCAGCAAAGGAATTATCCACGCCAGGATAATAATAACTACCGTCCCAAGAACTGGCGGGCCAACAAGGGCGGACAAGAAACACGCGGTCCCAAACGCGGCGCTTCTCCGTCCTACAAGGACAGAGCTGTCAAACGGAGGCGATTTTGACTCGAGGCCCTTCCGTGCGGGTCAAATACGAACCTTTTACAAACACTGGAAAGATCTAGACGCTCCGGCATTCATTTTAAAAGTAATCAAGGGTTATCGCATACCATTTATAGAAATTCCGCCTCTAATAATGCCGTTTCAAGACAACAGTTTTACAACCCCGTCATCACCGGAAATGACAGAAGCCATACGAAAGCTAAAGGATCAGGGTGCTTTAGAGGTAGTGAGAGAAAGCCCCAGTTTTCTATGAACGATGTTTTTGGTAGAAAAAGGAGACGGCTCTCAGAGACCGATTTTCAACCTCCGAGCCCTAAATTGGTTTGTAAAAACCGAAAAATTTCGCCTCATAAACGTGGCGAGGATCCCAGACTTTCTGCAATGCGAAGATTGGCTCGTCAAAATAGACCTGTCACAGGCCTATTTTCATGTTCAGGTAATGCACAGTCACAGAAGGTTTCTGCGTCTCATTTACGAGAATCAACTACTACAAATGACGTGTCTACCATTTGGCTTAAGTTCGGCACCGAGAGTTCCCACACTCTCAGGGTCCATGTAGAGATGACAATAAACATGCTACAGAAACTGGGCTGGCAAATCAACTGGGAAAAGTCAGTTCTTGTTCCCCAGACTCACCTCGAATACCTAGGTGTGACGTGGGATCCTTGGAGGGACAAAAAGAGTCTTCCCAAGAAGAAAATAGACAAGATCCGGGAGACCGTTTTCAGATTCCTTCATGCCAAGACCGCCACTCTCAGAGAGCTCCAATCACTAGCAGGGATACTGAACTTTGCCAGTTTCGTCGTACCGAGAGGACGCCTGAACTATCGGTACTTGCAAATCATGATAAATCAGCATCTTCATCAAAACCTCAAAAAGCGGTTCCCTCTTCCCAGGGAAGTCATGAAAGAAACAGAATGGTGGACGAAAAACTGTCAAGAATCGTCTCCAATACGAATTCCCCCGCCCACGCACTATTTAACCACCGACGCTTCGGATATTGCTTGGGGCGCGAAGTTGAACAATATCCATCTATCAGGCCCCTGGACAACTACCGAAAAGAAACTACATTGCAACAGAAAGGAGATGTTAGTAATTTCCAAAGTATTGCAATTGGCACCTCGTTTCAATCTGTGCAAGGCTTCAGTGCTCATCCAGAGCGACAGCCGTACAGTTGTAGCCTACTTGAGAAACGAAGGCGGCACTCGATCGGGGGCACTCATGGAGCTCACTTACCAAATTTACCAACTACTGGATACATATTAGATCCAGATACGAGTCTATCACCTTCCCGGCTTATACAACATCGAGGCCGATCATATTTCAAGGCTACAAATACTCCCGGAATGGCATTTACTTCCACAAGCTACAGCGTCGATTTTCCACAAATGGGGAACGCCACAAATAGATCTGTTCGCATCCCGGACGGCGCACGTGGTGTCCAAATATTGCTCAATAGACCAGAAAGACAACCAAGCCGTGTTTTGCGATGCACTGAGTCAGTCATGGACTTTCAAGCTGGCATGGGTCTTTCCGCCACCATGCTTAGTACCCAGGGTTCTTCACCACCTAAATCAAGCCAGAGGTATATATTTAATAGTGGTCCCCAAATGGGAACGTGTTTTTTGGCGGGCAGACCTGAAGAGTCGATCCTTGGGTCCCCCACACACGATATGGAACCTACCAGAAGTCCTAGTAGACCTAGCAACAGGGTTAGCCCCGCCCAGGGTGAGGGAAATGACTCTAGAGGTCTGGAGATGTGGGGGTGGACTGGGAATTTAACAGACTGGTCTGCTGATCAAAAATCCCTGCTCTTATCAAGTTGGCGGCCATCAACTTTAAAAACGTACAAAGTCGCATGGAAAAGATGGTGCCGGTGGGCTCAAGATCATAACGTAGAACTTTCATCACCTACAGGATCCTCTTTAGCCCGTTTTTTATCGGACCTTTACCAAAAAGAAGGCCTGGCTTATAGTACAATTCTAGTACACAAGTCGGTAGTGTCGTCGCTTTGTAATACTGATAACTCAGAAACTCTCAGTTCTCACAAGCTTGTCAAACAAGTGCTTAAAGCTATAGCCTTACAGAGACCTAAAGAGCCAAAGCCTCCAATATGGAATGCCTCTGATCTTGTATCTTTCTTGGCATCACGACAATTTCAACAAGAAAATCTATATGAAGTCTCTAGGCAAACGGCTACTTTATTACTTTTATGCTCGGGCCGCAGGGTGCATGATCTTACACTCTTAAGCATTGACTCCGACCATATGACGGATATGGGTAGTCACATGGTTCTTTGGCCACATTTTGGATCAAAAACAGATTCGTCAGACACCAGACAATCTGGGTGGAAGCTTCTACGGAATGATCAGTGTAGACAGACAGATCCAGGTTATTGGGTAAAGAAGCTAATCCAAATTTCTCAGTCAAGACGAGAAGCTTGCGAGAGTTCAAAACTCTTCCTAACTGCAACCGGTAAACCCAAAGAAGCTTCCCGCACTATTATAGCGGGATGGGTGAAGTCATTGCTACTTGAAGCTGGCATCGAAGCAACCCCAGGCAGCGTTCGAGCTGCAGTAGCTTCTAGAAATTGGATTGACAATTTTCCCCTAGATTGTATTCTACAAAAAGGCAATTGGCGGTCAGGAGACACATTTAGATTGTTTTACCGCCGAGAAGTTATTCAGGCACCCACTGATCAAGATATTAGCCTGAACAATTTAAGTAATTTGTTTGAGTGCGCATAGTTTTGTACTTTTGTTTGACGCCCGAAAGGACGTAATTGTTGAGATAGTGATTAACGATTCCAATCATCATTAAAGCTTTGTTTTAGTTTACCTGAAATTATTATTGTTAAATCTGTCGAGAAAACAATATGATATAAACGTGATTAAACCAATTTACTTCAATTTATTCATGTTGTTTATATTAAGATCTACCGCACTTCCTAAACTATAAATTACTAATCATGTTAGTAAAAGCTAGATGGTTCTCATAGGCGAGTGTCTCTCCCATCTAGGAGTCACATTGGCGTCTATTCTCCACCGCCAGGCGATAACAAACACGTCTCATTTTATATGTAGGCTTCGAATAACGGTCAAGAATTTAATATCAGCGTTTTACCTTACAATAAAACGCTTATTAAATACTTACCTTATTCGAAGCCTACCAAATAACTCCTGCCTGGCTTAAAATGAGCCGCAATGAGCCAAAGACCGAGCAGCAGTTCACAAAACTGCTCGCTCGCTGGGCTGGCGGTGGAGGGGGTGGAATATAATATAACGAAAGTGTTAACAAATTATAAGGTAGTTTAGGGAAACGGAAACGCTTCTCTCATTTTATATGTAGGCTTCGAATAAGGTAAGTATTTAATAAGCGTTTTATTGTAAGGTAAAACGCTGATATTATTATTATTATAGACTAGCCTTCCGTCCGCAGCTTCGCCCGCGATAAATTAATTTTCCCGTAAGAAAAAGGTATTTTCCCGCGGTACAAAGTAGCCTATGTCACTCAGTGATAATGTAGCTTTCTAGCGGCAAAAGAATTTTTGAAATCGGTCCAGTAGTTTCGGAGCCTATTCAATGCAAACAATCAAACAAACAATCAAATCTTTCCTCTTTATAATTAGTATAGATTTGATAAATTGATAGTTTGACAGCTCTAAAAAAGTTAGTATCTTCTCTTTGATCAATTATAACTGTAGATCCACAGTCGCGCGCCCGAAAATGTCCGAGCCAAATGAGCGCCAGTTTGATAAAAGTGGCATCCTTTTTTCTCAGAACGTTGCGTGAAATATTCACAGAATATTTAGTTATATATTCACTTTCAAAATAAATAATTAAACAAGTTAGCTTAGCTATGAAGTATCTTTTTGTATTTATTTTTTCAACTTCATTTTTTATTACTTTTACGGTCATCCCGTGAAATCATATATTTCATACTAAATACAAACTGAAATATAGATGCACAGAAAAAACCCCAGCTAAGCTAACTTGTTTAAAGTTGCACAGTAGCGCCATCTCTTGTCCAGGTGAGCGGTTAGTTCCGAAGGAGTGTTAAAATCTCTCGATAGAGGGTGTAACATAGATGAGCGCTTGTCACTGCATAAGGTGATGATTTAGCAGACTGAAATGTATGATGTATAGGAAAGATTCGTGTCTAATCTCTAGACCAGGCCCTATACTACGAAGCGCGAAATTCGAACTTCGTTTCATGCCGTTCCGCTCACGCTAATGGTATTTATAACGAGAGTGAGAGGGACCGCACGATCCGAACTTCGAACTTCGAATTTCGTAGTAACCCCCTAGTGGTGGTGTAGTGGTATGGCACACGGCACGGAATGCTGAGGACCTGGGTTCGATCCCAGCATTGGTCTTTTTTCTGGGTTTTTTTCTGTGCATCTATATTTCAGTTTGTATTTAGTATGAAATATAAATAATTAAAGTCAAATAATCAAATATTTGTAAATAATACAGGGTGTTACAAAATAACCCCTAAAGCCTGAAACCCCATGAACAGTAAATAAAACTGTAATTTTGCGCGCTGTTCTTTTTTTTCTAGCTATAATGGTTATGGAAAAAACCGATATCGAAACTTTTTGAAAATATCGACATGTTTTTTAGAAGATTCCCAACACTAGCGATCAGCTGTTCAGGTCATTGGCTTTTAAATCATAGACTAACTATTTTTCAGAATGTTAATTTGTCAGCAATTTTACCTAAGTGCGACGTTTCAGTTTTGTGACGTAATTAATAACTATTTTTCTTAAAATAACCCTTAGCGGTCACCCATAAATAGCCGCGTACTGACTGGCGAGGCAGCCTCGGGCGTTTGCCTCGAGCGAATGCTCGGGCAGTCAGGACGTGCCTCGTCCGAGACTGAGCATGCGTTCGCCTCGGGCGAGCGTGCCTCGGCCCGAGCCGAGTGAGCCGCGTACTGGCTGGCGAGGCAGCCTCGGTGAGGCAGCCTTGGGCGTTTGCCCGACCTTTTGCCTCGGCGAGGCAGCCTCGGGCAGTCAGGAAGTGCCTCGCCGAGGCAAACGCATGCTCGGCCCGAGCCGACCGTGTCGCGTACTGACTGGCGAGCAGCCTCGGCGAGGCAGCATCGGGTACAGCGTTGCCAGATCTACGGAAAAGTCCGTAGATAGGCCTTGTACCCAGACCTACGGAAATGCTTGGCTAATCTACGGAATTTCAGACAGACTACACTGCTCGGATAGTAAAACACAAAAGGTCAAATACTTTGAAAACGGTGCATCCTACGGCAAAATCAATGAAATTTTCATCCCCCCATTAAACCCCCCCCCCCCCCCACCCCCAGTAAAAATTACCCAAGCGCTAGTACTAAGATTGTACATCCTCACTGCTCTGTACGGGACATGTACGTTACTCGCCAGTCAGTACGCGGCTAATGACGTCACACCATTTTTGATTTGACATAAACAGAGAGAGTAACTAAACTGAGCTGAAAAGTTATCAGTGCAAACATCAATTTAAACTAAGTACGTACCTGCCTGACCCTAAAATTTGAAAAGACTCGTCTGTCTTAGTTTAATCTTTGTATTGAAGCTTTCCACTAACTCTTATGACGCCTGGTCAAAATCATTCATTATCACTACAAGCTCCGCCTTCTTTGATTTTATTGGCTAGCGTAAAATTTGCTCACGCGCAGGCAGTGCTGCGTTCACAACAACTGTCGGGTGCGCTTGCGCTACAGTAACTGAAATTATGATTTAGTCCTAGTAGCAAAATTATTTTAACATGTGTTTTTTTAACCCCCGACGAAAAAAGAGGGATGTTATAAGTTTGACCGCAATGTGTGTCTGCCTGTCTGCGGAAACTTAGCTCCTAAACGGGTCGACTGATTTGAATGCGGTTTTTTTTTTATTTGAAAGCAAGGTTTCTAGCGATAGTTCTTAGACATGTTTTATCAAAATCGGTTCAGCCGTTTTTGAGATATTGAACTTTTAAATGTCAATTTCGGGGGTTTCCAACTTTTTGTTGGTTAGGTTATTTATGTTGTAACAACTTGTGTAGGGCCCTACCGCATCCACTTTTTTAACTAATGCTGGTACTAAGCAACAGTGCTTGTGTTTCAAAGTGGATAGTGAGAGAGCCGAGTCCCAAGCAAGACTCAACGGTGCAAGCAAGTAGCTTAGCAGCATGATAGGCGAATAAGATGGACATCCGCTTTTTATCTAGTTAATCCAGTCGCTAAGCAGCAGTAAGTACATGTTTAGTTGTGGTCCCACGTGAAGAGTAAGAGAGATTTAATTGCAAGCACTCCTTGCTACAGCCCAACGGCGCGTAAGTGTAGCGCTGACCGTTAATTTCTGCGTATGTGACAGTCGCGCCCGCCAATCAGCACTACGGCTATGAAGCAGCTCTCGATAAATCTCGCACATGATTACAAAATTAAATTTATTAAAATTTAGGATTGCCACTCACCACGTAGCAATTGTTTAAAGCTAAAAAAATAGTACATTACTACAGAGGCCGTGAAGTAAGGGATTGATGGACAAGTTTGGGGTAGACGGCCGAGGTAATCAAGTAAATCTCATTGCTAAGTTTGCCTCCTTCCTCAAATGAAGCGGAGTACAGTCCACAACTTCCCCATCACTCTCGTCACTAGAAGTAATTTTTATTTTTGTTGAAATTACTTACAATCGAAACGAACGATTACAAAAAAAATGTAAAACCCGCTTTTATTTTTTTTTCAAACATGCACCATGTTTAACCGCACTTAATTTTTTTTTAATGTCGCAAGTTACAACATTACAGGGGAGGCTACTACGAAACTCGAAATTCAAAGTTCGTATCGCGCGGTCCCTCTCACTCTCTTAATAAATACTATTAGCTTGAGCGGGACGGCACGAAACGAAGTTCGAATTTAGCACTTTGTAGTAGCGAGCCAGAGCCTAGTGGTGGTTGGCAGAATGTAATTTTTCCTTCGTCGGTTTAATGTTAGTAAGCAAATTTAAAAAGTTAAATCAGAGGACAGTAATGGTTTTTCTTAGGATTAGGATTAGCCATAAACAAGAAACTTCATGTCTTCATTTCGTGACATAAACGCACACATTTCCGAGCATGTTTGAGAAAAAGAGTTTTCCCAGTTTTATTGGAACTTAAAACACTCTGAAATATCATAATCATTAAAAATGTGAACACAAATTAAAAACTGCAAATAATTCCGTTCCCGCTTCCATTGACTAAATACTTAACTAAACATTAAGTAAAAGAAACATAACTAATCACTTGACTATTTTCCTAGCTAAACGAAGCTTTACGCACCCTTACCCGGAGCGCAGTTTGTGTCATATTTTCTAGTGGTGTCTCTTTCTGACCTACCCAGTAGGAAAGAGACGAAGGTGATGGCGGCATTTCTTTGAAAGAAAGCCGCCAAAAGCGGCAAATACTTTGTTTTTCACTAAATAAATTTAAATTTAGTAAAAAAATAGCCAGTATTTCGCGGTCATCTGATTCGAACGGACATACGTGCAAAATCAAATTATTAAAATTGTTGTAAACATGCAGTTCTCGGATTCCGAATACTACGAAATGATGTTGTGTGTAGGGCGAACTGATGGTAATTTAGCTCAAGCTCGTGAGCTGTATCGCGAACGGTTCATTGATGGCAGACCAGCCGCTGAGCAGCGGCAATTGCCATCTTACCAATGTTTCCACGATATGGCGCCGGGTGAGGGCTGTTTTTGCGTCGGTTACGCCAACAATGGTCCGATATGCAACACAAGCCATTTCGAAAAGAGCGAGATTGTGCCTCCAAGAAGGAGGACGGCATTTCGAACCTCTCCTGTAAATACGTCCCTAGAGAAGATTCCTAGGTACCTTTTTTTTTGATTACGGGCTGGACTGTGCTTGTACCATACTAAGCAAACTATCGAAAATGTAAATGTGAGCGTGTTTTTAGTGGCGTTTGTGTATCAACCAGTTCAGGGGCACATCTGGACTGTTGCTTGTGGGTACCATACTAAGCAAGCTATTGAAAATGTGAAATCTGAGCGTGTTTTTAGTGGCGTTGTGTATCAATCAGTTCAGGAGCATATCTGGACTGTGCTTGTGGGTGCCACACTAAGCAAGCTATTGGAAATGTGAAAAGTAAGCGTGTTTTAATGGCGTGTGTACGTGTATCTGGTCAGGGGCACAATGTAAGTAGTTTTTGCTAAGCTGTTACTAAAGTTTTGAACACACGGAGAGTTTAGCCCCGCGTCGCGCAACGCGCTCCCGCGCGGCAAATTCTAAGATTTTAAAATCATACTAATTACTCTTTAATCCTCATGACTACCTAGTCATAATAATTGATCACTGCAAGTTACGTCACGCCCCGCTCATCGTCATTCATAATAATTTTGTCCCTTTCTGTCTCAGGAAAGAGAAAAATGCCCCTTTAACCTCATTGGCTCATTTAAGTCTGCCTACGCGCTTACGATACGAAGTAGAGTACGTAGGAGGTAGTAAGTTATTGCTCCTGGTAAGGTCATGAACTTAAATAGTGATGTGCGTAATCTCAGTCGATATTTTAATTTACTATTAAAAACACTTATTTTTCCGACATTGAAAACATACCTATGAAATAAAAAAAAAATATACTAATTTAATTCTTTACTGGAGTACTTCAATACCCTTCAGTTATTACGGGTAATTTTGTAACACCCTGTATATATAAAACAAAGGGGAGTTCCCATACAACAAACGTGTTTTTTTTGCTGTTTTTATAGATAATGGTACGGAACCCTACGTGCGCGAGTCCGACTCGCACTTGGCCGGTTTTTTACTATTTCTTCTAACCATAGTTAATATACCATACCATATAGTACCTATAGTTAACCATATCCTAATATAGCTTAGTGTGAAACTTTGTAGTGAACTGTAACAATTACTTTGCTCACCCGTGACCTTACGAAGTTACGTTTATGTAAGAAATGCGTGCTCATGCAGGGCCTCCACCAAAGACTGAGCCTATCATTTGGGGTTTACTCTTGAATCGTAGACACTCTTTTCATCGATTATTAGTTCATAGAAAACGTTTCCAGTATTTTCATTTCATCGACTATTCATGTCATCAAACGGTTAAATTATGGGAGTGTATAACAGGGGAGTATGATGAAGGCGATGTGCTAGGAGTAGCAAGTGTAAGGTATCCTTATTTTAAATTGAATTCTACGAGCACTAACAAATAGTATACTAGTCAGTTGTTTGATTAAAATGTAATTTTGGTGGGTATTAACGAGAGCCCAAAACGAATAAAAGGCAGGCGGGGATGATGATTGGGACATTTCAATATGGAGGAGTGGAAGGAATAAGACGTGTTCTTTTTGAGCTGTATTGTTGGAGAACTATATTATGTTTCGAGTGTCAAGACGTTATTCTCTTTGACTTGTATTATTGGAAAATATATAAATATATTTAAAGTGATCACGTGAGTTTTACTATACAATCAAACATCAACTCTTTCCACCATATATATATTGACTGCTCAGAAGGTCAAAAGAATTAATATTATGTACACAACACGGTAGAAAATACAGAAGAACAATTATAACAGAATTTAGTTAAAATATACAGCAAAGCAAAACATGACAGTTAGTAACGCAGTGACGTGAGTCCGTTGTAGGTTCAAAGATGACAACCATTTTCGCACATGCGCACAACAATCGTCACTGATTCGCTCGCGACCGTTCGGCAGGCGCTCGGAAGCGCTCGGGCGCTCGGCTCTGGGGGGTTACTACGAAATTCGAAGTTCGAAGTTCGGATCGTGCGGTCCCTCTCACTCTCGTAATAAATACCATTAGCGTGAGCGGAACGGCATGAAACGAAGTTCGAATTTCGCGCTTCGTAGTATAGGGCCTGTTCGCGTGGCGAACATTCGCGAGAGTGCCCGAAGTCTGCCGAACGGCCGTGGCAATACTCAAGTCTAAAACTAATGAGTACAGACGCCACAAAATCATGTTTTTCTAAATCGCCGATTATTAAATTGTGGAATAGTTATTTCATAATTTGTTTATTCTACAGAATTTTATATCCTTATTTTTTATTTAATGTTTTATTCAAATCGTATTAATAATGTTTTATAGAAAATTATCCACATCTGTATTATACCTTGACAAGCTCGTACGCGGCGCTCGGCGGAACCTTGTCGCAGGGAACCTCTGCTGTCCTTAACGAGATTGTTTTTAATAAGTGCGGCAAATGCTGACTGCGACAGGGTTCTGCGGAGAGCGAGCGAGCTTGTCGGACTATATACATAACTAATTTACATAATAACTTATTTGTTTGAAACACCAATAATTGCAGTTGCTTTTTCACTCCGAAGTAGCGGCTTCAGATATATAAAGCCCAGGTTTTTTTTATGATAGTGAAGCCAGACAAACAAACTAGTGGGTCACCTGATGTTAAATGAACACCACTGTCCATAGACACTCGCAGCGCTTTACGCGATACCAGTGCGTTGTCGGCCCTGCAGAAAATTGTTCACTCGCCTCTTAAAGGCACCCAGGTCGTAACTCGATGGGAAGACCCTAGCGGGAACCTCGTTCCAGATTTTGCAAGTTCGTGGCAAAAAAGACCGCTTAAAACGCACCGTCGAAGACTGCCATTCATCAACATGATGTCGATGAAATGAACGCTTACGACGGCCGTTTGCGTTTGGCCGGCAGCGGAGGTTTGGCCGAGGATGGAGTATTGGTCTCATCTCTGGGCTGGCGCACCCCAATATCAGCTGCTTTCACTTGATCGCATACAGCGCAGGGCGTCCCGAGTCGTCGGCAACCCCTCACTCTCCGATAAACTCGATCCTCTTGCTCTCCGCAGAGACGTTAGCTCCCTTTGCGTGTTCTATATGATCTACAACGGGGAATGCTCTGAGGAACTCTTTGACCTCATTCCAGCTGCAGGGTTCCATTACAGATCCACCCGTCGTAAGCGTTCATTTCATCGTCATCATGTTGATGAATGGCAGTCTTCGACGGTGCGTTTTAAGCGGTCTTTTTTGCCACGAACTCGCAAAATCTGGAACGAGCTTCCTGCTTGGGTCTTCCCATCGAGTTACGACCTGGATGCCTTTAAGAGGCGAGTGTACAATTTTCTGCAGGGCTGACAACGCACTGGTATCGCGTAAGGCGCTGCGAGTGTCTATGTACAGTGGTGTTCATTTAACATCAGGTGACCCACTAGTTCGTTTGTCTGGCCTCTCTAACATAAAAAATATATATAGCAAGACTTTCAGGGTGGTCATAAAAAAAATACCTAATACCAAAGGCTAATGCGGGACCTTTGAACCTAACCTATCCGAGTCGCTTTCTTACATAAACGTAACGTAACTATCGTAAGGTCGCGGATGAGCAAAGTATTTGTTTCATTTCATTATTATGCACCTCCGCAGAGTATCGACTGATTCAATAAATTAAATAAATTTCGTATGTCGGTCGACATTTAGGATTTAAAATTAACAGCTCTATGACAGATGCTTGAATATAAAACGCTTAAAAAATTATATAAATGCCGAAAATTGGACATGTTTCTTTTTTTTCAGTGATGAATGCCAGCAGATGTGCAGTGGCCCATATCGTATATTGCCTGTATTGTAAGAAAAACGTGAAAAGACAGGCTGGAGTAATCGAAACTCACAGCAGGACGCCCATCGACAATAAAGGTTTGTTTTTTAATAAGTACATTTCCTAATCGAAGGCTCGCGGACAAAATTAACCTAAAATGTACGAGCTATTGTTAATGTTAGAGTTCGACCAAAAATTAAGATTTTTTTACAAGACGTCATAAAGAATTATCCGAAATACCTTGATCAGATGGTCGAGCAAATTTGACTGAACATTAAACAACCTGTATAGTCCTTTAGCGATTTTTTTTATTCAAAATATACGTTTCTTCAAAATAATATTATAAGTATTCACATCACAACTTCCACGTGGTTTAGTTTGAAGATGACCGACATAAGGAAAAAAACGTTAACCTTTTTCGTCGATTTTTTGGGGTAATTTTGTGTACCTAAGTATCCTATGTAAAAAAGGGGATAGAAAGTAAGTAGCAAAAACATTGGTGTGGCAAATCACAAACAGTTAGTTATGCGCCACTGGGGCGCGGGGAACGTCCCACAGGTTAAAAAAGTCGTGTAAAACTTTTATAGGGGTATTCAACTATTCAGTCAAACTTGCATCTGCTGAAATATTTCGAACTAATATAAGTACATATAAGAAGGTGGCTTATAGTATAGTATTTTTTTAGTTTTTTCAAATTAATTATAGATTCCTTTGAGCTAGCATTTTGCTAATAAAGACAGAAAACACTCTCTTTTACTGGCAGCACTTCCACCTAATTGCATTTATATTGTCATTAGCAGATTTCAGTTTAAGACGACAGTTGGAAGTGTGTCAAATTTGTTTCCCAACAATTTATTACATTTTTGTTTACCTACATACAGTCGAAGAAGCTCAACCTCGTGCCACAGTGAAACCTTTTCGCTCCAAATGTCATGTTGATATTCCATACATCAGCCAAAGAAATCATGGTAAATTTGATTGTGAAAAGGTTCCTCGACTGTACATACTTAGCACCTAAGTTAAAAGTGAAGCTAATGCGTGTCAAGAAGACCGTGACAAAAATCATTTGACACACATTTCCCTGAAAATTGGCACTCGCTTCAAATATTGACACACTTTGCAACTTTCCCCCAAAACAGCCATTATCGAAGTTGATTTTGGGGGAAATTTCCTCGCATCAAACATAAGCGTCATTAATCTGCGACCAGGGCGACCTCTCACGCGCAGTGTTTAATTGGTAAATAGCGGAAGCAGCTGTCATCTTTTAAATTTGAATTTAGAACAAGACATGGTGAAGTACGGGTAAGGGAATCGCACTGAGATCGGAATTATTCAGCAATTGTGAAATAACTATGTACAATCAATTAAGTCAATATCCTAGCTGCAACTGATTTTTAAACCCCGACACAAAAAGAGGGGTGTTATAAGTTTGACCGCTGTGTGTGTGTGTACGTCTGTCTGTGGCATCATAGCTCTTAAACGGTTGAACCGATTCGAATGCGGTTCTTTTATTTGAAAGCAGGTTTTTTTGAGATGGTTCTTAGACATGTTTCATAAAAGTTGGTTCAGCCGTTTCAAAGTTATCAGCTCTTTTGTTAGCTGTGGAAGGGATGTTAGAGGCATAAAGGGTATTTACTTTATTTTCAAACATACACATATGTGACCTGATTGCGCTGGAGGTTTTTAAATTTTTTTATTTATAGTTATTGATTGGTAAGATAACGCGGAATATTTATTTTCCATTCCTATACTTTAATCCTCTAATTATACTTAATTTTACAAACAAAATCACAAAGGCGTTCGTTTTAGTGCTAACCTATTTTGTCTATTATGGTACTGGCTATCACGGTTCTCGACATAATAAGAAGCCCTATTATGGTTACGAAGACTTAAAATTACCTACTAATTTGTCTTTAGAAGTAGGTATACTTAATAGGCTCCTTAAAATAATTCTGTAAAAGTTTTCTTTACGAATCGAAATTCTTACATAATTTAATTTCAGGTTTCTCGAATATCGATGTGATCTGACTTGTTTTGGGTAAACGTAAAACTTAAATATCCTGCATAATATGACAACTGTCACAACCAATGTCTTCTAATCACTTTTTTTTTTTTTTTTTTTTTTATTAAATGGCGTCTGTCCAATTGGACAATTTTGCCAGCGTCAAGGTTGAGATTCTAATCACTTGCTAGAAAAATTTAATCTAGATTTATGGGTAGTCCTAAAACTGGTTGTATGTCACAACTCTATGAGCTTATGTGGCCATAAAATATTAATCTCAGCAAAAGTACGGTGGGCTGCATAAGTGTATGGACATCTCGGGGCGACAATCACGTGAGCGCGCGCGCGCGTGTATGTTAATAACATCAAAGGATCAAACACTGCTCACGCGATTATCGCCCAGAGATGTCCATTCACTTTTGCAGCCCATTGTACCTACATCGTTTTTAATTCATAAAGTACATTTTAATTTTTCTACTTAATTATTTAAAAGCGACACTTAGGTAGTCCAGCTGCTGAGCCAAGAGAACACTAATCAAGTTATCGCTAGCAGCTGGCCCCTTCGTTTCATTACTCAGTTCTTTTATTTTATTAGTTAATTAGCTATCTATGATTTTGCTTTGTAGTTAATTAATTTTGTGAGCTCTGCTCTGCTCTGTCAAAAATAGTCATCATCTCCAACATCCCAGCCTATTTACGTTCCACTGCAGGGCACAGGCCTGCTGTCTGAATGAGAAGGCTTGGACCGTAGTTCCCGCGTGGGCCCAGTGTGGATTGGCAACTTCACACACACTATTGAAGTACGTTGGGCCTCTGAAGTAGCTGAACACTTGAGTACTTTTTGTCACAACAACTTCACAGTGTAAATGGTATTAAGTGTTCAGCGACTTCTGAGGCTGACTGTACTTCATAGATGTATCCGGGTTTTCTTACGATGTTTTCATCCATTGAAAAGCTCGTGGTAAATCTGAAAAGTTAATTACGTCCATACATTCCGAAAAATTGAGAATTGAAGGCCTAAAATCGATCCCAGATGAGAGAGGGCATAGATCAAACAACTAAGCCACACCGGCCATTTATTTCATTCCACATTAAAATATATTTAGTAGGAAGCACGTTAAGACAGTTACCAAATACTAGGGTAACCAGATGTCCCGTATTTTACGGCTTGTCCCGTATTTGAGGCACGAATTTTTCATTGTCCCGTAATTTTATGATTAAATGGCAATTAATGATAAAAACACCTATTCGAACACTGTTTATTTTCACGCACACAGCGGTGACTACCGCGCAAATCCGTGCGGACGCAAATTCGATCGTACTATGACGTGGGTGAAAGTCATTGAATATGATAGTGATAGCGTATAAGCGTAGAGAGAGGGGGATGGCAGGCAAGTACGGCGGCGCCGGGGTTTTAGTAATAAAAAACCGGCCAAGAGAGTGTCGGACCCGCCCAAGATAGGGTTCCGTAGTAGGTACGAAAAAATCTTTGCAAGATCTTTGCATACTTTATTAATGTGGTTGTTTTGGTCCTAACTCCCACCGCGCGAATTGGGTAACTAATCTACTAGAACTAGTATGTATGTTGATGGTTTTTCAAATGTAATTCTTTATTATATGAACCGATTTCAATTTTATTTTTTTTTATTTGAAAAACGATACTGTTAGCGTGATCTTATAGGTACTTAAAGAAAAAAAATGCTTGCAATGGCGGTTAAATTACAATCTTAGTTTAGAATTTTTTTTTACAAAATTTTAAAAACTGCTCAACTGATTAGGTAGGTAAGTTGAAAATAATTTTCCTAGAAAGTTTTTATCAAGGTTAACTTACGTGATTTTTTCATATTTTTTAGACTTGCTGTTCAAAAGTTAGAGGGGGGGACTCATTATTTTGACCTTTTGGAGTGAATATCACCGAAAATGTTCACTTTATCTAAAAATGGTTTTAGCAAGCCCCTATTTATTTTCAAATACCTATTCAATGATACTCCAGTTAGTCGAGAAAAAAAAATCACCCCCACTTTACGTCTATGGGAGGTACCCTAAAAAAAAATTTTTAGTTTTTTTTGTTAAATCACTGTCGGCGTGACTGATATATATATTCATGCCAAATTACATCTTTCTAGTACTCACAGTCTCTGAGCTTAGCCGCGGACGGACAGACAGACAGACGGACAGACATGGCGAAACTATAAGGGTTCCTAGTTGACTACGGAACCCTAAAAAGTAAAAGATATTTTTAGGGCTTTTAAAAAAAACGGCCTGTCCCGTATTTTGACCTGGAATCCCATATTTTCAATGCAGTTGTCCCGTAAAACTGGAAATCAGATGTGGTCACCCTACCTAATACCCACAAAAAGCTCAGACGGCAAAGCTATAACCAGCATTTATTTCAACGACTTTAAACAATCATGAAAAGCAATGGCAAATAGCGCCGTTAACCGGCGTCGTAATGAAGTGGAAAACGACGCCTTTTGCGGCTATGGCAGCTCAATAAACGCGATAGCACAGACTAACTATTGACAGTCTTGTGTATAAATCTTTATACACGATGATTTTTAATCGGTAATCAGGAACTAATTTTTCTAGATCAGTAGTATTCGATGGCGACCACGCTTAAGTCGGAGTTACATGAAACAAAACACTTTTTTTAAATAATGGTTATTTGTAAATCACTTTTTAATTAAAATCATTGTCACCCTACACATAATTTAGTCTTTGAGCCTAAAACCTCTTTGAAAAGTCAGTTTCTTTAACAAACTTTGACGCTAGACCTGTCAATTTTCCCGCCAAAGCAAACAAATATAGGATGACTATGCATTCGGTGGATGGAGAAAGTTTTAAGAATAAAGTATTTCTTTTTATTAAACAGAGACTTCAGTGCTTGTAGACCTCGTCTATTAAATTCCACTTTGGCTAAGGATCAATATTTTTCAACTCCTGGTCACCGATTAAAAATCACCGTGTAAATTAAAAGGGCCAACAGCCGTAACGCACTGTGGAATTTTTTCACTGAAAATGTCATTGTGACATCGCATTATTTGACGACGTAATTCATCATGAAACTTATTCTGAGAACGTTCTATGGTGGGCCAGGAAATTTAAGCATGGATGAAAGTTGGAAGTTGTATTTATGCAGCCGAGTTGAGAAACTTCGATAGCGTGATGTAGGATTGTAGTAATTATTTCCTTATGTGATGACTAGATGGCGCTAGTAGTCGCTACATCAGCCCCCCTTTTAAGACGGAGGTATTACGAATTGCAGTGGAGTGCAGTCTGTGCGTCATGTGGGCGCTTGCAAGTTGGTTGATTGATTGGCAAGTGGAAGTAGTGGGAGGAGGATTTGCGAACAGTAGACACCAGGCAGATAATAGATACATGCTAATGGTGCACAGTGCGGTGAGTATGGCTTGCTGTGAGACTGCGTCATCGTCTTGTGTGTCTGAAGGTTGCGATTTTGTCCAATGTCGTGGGTCACCAATTTGGGGGTAGCTGCAATAGAGAAATCTCTCTCCAGGCAGATGTTATGCCTGGGGACCGAAGTCCAATGGATGAAAGTTGGAAGTTGTATTTATGCAGCCGAGTTGAGAAACTTCGATAGCGTGATGTAGGATTGTAGTAATTAGTTCCTTATGTGATGACTAGATGGCGCTAGTAGTCGTTACAAAGTCAGCTTTGAGTTCGTTGTAAAAGGAAGCTGATTTTAGTAGCAATTAAAATGTGATTACACTCTATGTATTCAAAATCTCGCAGGCAGAGCTCCGTCGAATAGCAATGGTGTGACAACCTGGTGTGACGACGAGTCTGGCCCCTATAATTTGTGCCTTCGATTGTACCTAGAGTTCGCATTAAGTAGGTATTAAGTATCCTCGTAAGGATATCGGCACATGACTTCGTAGATATTGAAAATACTTAGTTTTTGAGTACCTTACTCTTACTGCTCATACTTACCTAATTGAATTGCCGCAATCATCACATTACCATTTTCTTTTAACAGCTTATCCTCGTGGCTCGCCTCGTCCTCACTTCGAAAGAACGAACTTATACATATAGGTAACGCCACCAGAGTTGAGGCCATGCACACAACCACATCTCATGTAATGACAGCGGGATTTTGACGTTGTGTTGGCGTTTAACGGACATGGTTGGTATTGGTTGGTGGTTGTGTGCGTGGCCTCAACTCTGGTGGCGTTACCTTTACTTACTTACATAATAACTTACTGTCAAAAATCAATCCTGGCGTAAGCGAGTTCAGAGCCCGTCTTTATTCCCAAGTGTACCCATTCTTTTGTAGCTACAAAAGAATGGGTACACTTCTCTTGGGACGGTGCTTTGATCAATTATAACTGAAGATACACATTGCCGAACAAAATCCCCTTCAAAGAATGTCCGAACTTTTTTATTTGTTTGCATAACAATTAAAATCATCACCTGCACAGAAATTTGAACCTAGTCTTTACTTCATTACAGTCGAATTTCGGTTGACACTTGACAGCTAAACTTGACAATTTCACGCAACGTACTGAGAAAAAAGAAGGCCACTTTTGTCAAAGTGGCGCTCATTTAACTCGAACATTTTCGGGCGCGCGACTGTGGATCTACAGTTATAATTGATCAAAGGGACTGTGTGAATAATTTGTAACACAAACGCAGAAACCTGTCGGCTGAAGGGCTTTGCTCCCATGGCCAAAAAAAAACACTGCTTAACCTGTTGACACGCTTCTGAAACAGATGTCAAACCATCTGTTGAACAGTGTGCAATATGTCTGCAATAAACTGATGTTAAAGCTTAATCAACTCACGTGCAAACGACTTTTCATACCACATCATTAAAACGCTGTATAAGCCTTAATGTTCTGTGACGGCTGTAGAGCCACATTAAACACGGCATTAAGTAATCAACCGCCTTTATGGGCACCGCGGCGGCTGTGAATTCTCATCGAAACTAACTGCTCGTTCGGTTTAACCCAGGTTTAACCTCATTTAATTAGCTTGTTTGTTTGCAGATAGCCCGAGTTGCAGTACCAATTCGGATGTCAAAACGACGCGGCGGAGGAAGTTTTCTGTGAGTACAAGAGGGAATTAAGCAAGTACAGTAAGTTTGCTGGGTACGCAAACTCCATTTTTTTTTGCCGGCCTTGGACCTCAGAATCCGAATGATCTCCAGCGGTACCAGGGACGACCAACCGGCCTAAAAAATATGTCCACCGGTCGTCGCAAGTCCTACGCTCTTTTCACGGCTCGATCCTCTCCCATCTTGTCCACGTGTCCAACCCATCGAAGTCTGGACGCTATGACCACACAAATTTAATCTTTATTCATTGATATTTTTTTTTCTAGCGCTTACTGTCGGTGCTAAAATGGGGCCATTGCATGCCACTAGCATCAGCGGTGTACTACGCGACTGGCGTACTCATATTTGGCCTGGCTCACCAGACGGAACCCGTGGATATATTGCTGTTCCCACTGCAGTTCACTACTGGAGGAGGACTGGCTTCAGTGAGTAGTAACATTTTAAAAATCCCTTCGCACAGGGATAGAATAGATGGGCATTATCAACTAAGAGTGTACCATTTTATTTATTTTTTTAATTAGGAAATTTTGATGTTTTTTATGTTTTTTTTTTAGTAGTGTCCTGATTTTTTGAGTTAGTTTTCTGACTTCATTCGTCACAAAATTGAAACAAAAAATTGTACTTGCTTATATGGAAAATTTGGAACTTTTTTTGTTATCAAAATCAATAGGCAACGCTCTTGATCTTGAAGAAGAGAATAGACCTGAAGTTCAAGCTCAGTAGCGTGCCATGGAAGAGGAATATGACACAGACCTTTAATGATGATGTAACGGTCAGTGTGTCACGAGAATGTATTTTATGAACCATAATAATTACAATTAGACACTTTAAATGTTTCCAGCGTGCATTACTATGGCCGCTATGAAGCCCAGTTTCTGCAAGAAAAAACGTTCTATACTAGTTGCGGCGCGCGATTGACCACTTCAAACTCGTTCGCTTGCAACTTGCACGAGCTTTCTTGCAGATTCTTTGCCAGTTTAAACTGGGCTTAAAAACAAATATCGAGAATGAAATAAAGTTATTACGTCGAACGTTTTTTTTTATTTTCATTACTGTGATACGAAACCATTGACGTTGGAATTGTACTTCGCCGGTATTTTTCGCTCGTGCCGAAAATACCACTTTTCCGAAATACCAGATTTTTCAAAATACTACATTACCTATTTATTACATTTCCACAGTACCAGATGTCCAAAATAACACATTCCACAAAAAAGTCACTTCCTTGAGTAAGTAATCTTCGATTTGTACCTAATGTGGTGCAATGAGAATCTGGTAATCTAGAAATGTGGTAGGTACTTACCTAGGTAAGGTAGGTAATATAATATTTTGAAAAATCTGGTTCCGAATGTGTTGTTTTAGGCACGAGCGGTATTTTTCATCGCATTCGCAGACCAGAATTTCGGTCATGCCCAGCCAGGGCTGGATCTACCTACTTATATAAGGGCTTTTTGGGTGGCATCCCATCAGAATCCTGATGTACTTATCTTTATCGAAAACAGATTGACAAAATCTCAATTAGTTGAGTAATTAGGTAATTAGATAGGTAACCCCCAAGTAGTACTAACCCAGGGTCCCACAATCTCACGGTGCACCCCTGTGTCCTACCGATTTTCCTAACAAAATCATGCTTCCAATTTCAGGTGGAGTGGCATTACCGTATACTATACGGCTTCTATGTAGAGGGCGCCATGATGGTCCTAGCTTGTGCAGTGGCAACACTACGGCGCTACAGTGGCAACTCTGTGAACGACATGACCTTGAAGTACCGGCTATTTGCCATAGACAAGTGTGGGAAATGATGGAGGAATGCATGCCATCATCAACTTTTATTTTTTAGCAGTAGCCAGTATAATCTTAGGATCCTTAAGAGTATTGTCCGCCTTTCAATGTGAGCAGAGCGGACTCCGTAAGTACTCCTCTTAAAGGTACATGCCGCGGCTGCACAACCTGCCACTTCAGTCACCCCCGTACCTTGGTGCGAGACAGAATGTCTGACAACGTTGCGGTTCGCGACACCACTGGTGCTGCGGCCTGCGGTCGCTGCGCGTCGCGGCTGCAGACTGCGTGAAGCGACTGCAGGCCACATTGTAGCCGCGCTCGGGATGGCTTTCATAGAGATTCATACAAACCAGTGGTGTCGCTTGCAGTCTGCAGCTACATTTTGCGGTCTGGAGCTCGTCTCGGACTTTTACCTTGACTCGGAACGATCAACTTCATAGAAATCAGTGGAAGCGCTTCCATGCAGTTGAACGTTGCGGGATAAATAGAGTCCTCTCTGCCTTCAGTAGGTGAGCATAAAAACTCTCGAACGTATTAAAAAGCACTGTTTAAACTCTGGACTTTTCTCATAGTGCCGTGCTGTACAGTCGGCCAAATATATGGTCTACCACGCTACGGTTGAAGTTCATTTGCACGTCATGGTAACGTAATGTACAAGGAAATTGATTTTCCCATTCAATAATATTATAACAGTGAATAAAGACTTCACTCAGTTCGAAAAGTCAACCTTAGCGATATTTAGATTCACAGAAACTTTTGTCAAAACTGGGGCCTGTTGCATACATAACAACAACTAATATTACAAGCGGAACTCTCGCTTCAGTTATATTAACTAGAAAGGGAGTTCCGCTTGTAATATTAGTTGTTCTTTGTTATGCAACTGGCCCCTGGTAGACCACTTTTTTGGCCGACCGTAAACTTATGTACAGGTCGATTCACAAGAGCTGGCACGAATGGATTGAATGAGCGAATGCAAGTATGTTACCCATTTGAATAGGGAACATGCACATAGACGGTCAGTCAGTCAGTCAGTCAGTCAGTTTCCTACAAATATGTCAAAGTGTCATTACTTTCATACAATCCTTTCGTGCCAGCTCTTGTGTATCGACCTATACATCGATAAAGTTGCGGCGTTAGGTCCAATTTAGAGTACCGGGTCAGATAAGTTGTAGCGCAAAGTAGCTTGGACGACTACAGCGTGGCTCTGGGTATTTCTTTTTTATTTAATTTATTTTTAGTAGGTAATAAAATAAATACCAAGAGAGTCGTGAAACACTTTGCTAAGTTTGTCTGTAGGAAAATGTTACAAATAAAATGCCAAAATCATGTTGTTAATTTATTTACCAACCTACAAACTAGTCAACGGCTATGTACAGCTTTCATCGATTACAAACTATAGCTCATCGCTACAATCACCCCATAGAGTATAGATATTTGAGGCATTCGTTAACAGTAATTTTGAATACAAACGAACATTACTCTATGAAGCAAGAAATAACGAACGAACGAACGAACGAACATTAAACGAACATTACTCTATGGAGTAATATTATTTACTGCTATTTATATACGTATCACAGAACTGTAAAGGAAAATTTGCAATAAAATGAAATGATAACAAAATATTTTTTTGGTATCAAGTTAATTATAAACCCAAAAATAAACTATTCAAATATGGGACTTGTGAATACCTGCATTTCAGTCAATCTAGAGGAAATATATAAAACTATCATTGGAATATTTTTCTAAAGAAGCAATTAAAGGTCTTATTGCGGAGCATCAAGAGCTATGATCTCCAATTACTTGTATACCCTTGCTACGACACGAAGATCAAATACTAAGCAAAATATTTGAAACAATTCCTAACCTGACCAAAGTCAAATAACACCGTGGTATATTAATAGCACGATTTAATTGATAACCCGAAATGTGCGACATACTTTTTCGACGTGTCAAAACACGACTCTGCCATAGAATTTGTATGGCAATAACTTTATGACGTCACTTCTATGCAAACTCAATTGACTATTTGTTGTAAGCAGCTAAAAATCTAATGTTGCAGGTCAGTGAAAATTTCTCTTTCAGAGCTAAAATAGTCTATTTTTACTAGTCACGCCACTCACGCCTTGGAATTATTATTTTATGATGTCCTAATTCTTATTCGTGTACTGTGTACAAATTATCAGGGCGTATACCTATTATTGCTGCAGCACATTCAGAGTCCAAAAATACCGGGCGTACATTAACGGGGTGAATCAACATTTTAGTGCCACCCGTTCCCATGTGTACACAAATTTTGTCCCTTGGACAACCTAAGCATTTTTCTATGAAGTGTCACTTGGACAACTGGGGACTGAGTAAACAACACAAAAAAGTTGATTCACTCAACTGCACCCATCACATCTAAAGTTCGAGTTTTGAGAAATGTTAAGTAACGAATTAGCAGTGATATCGCTAATGAAATGTTGGAATTTATTAGACTCTATAAGCTCTTGGTATCAATTTTTTGGTGTTTTTCAAATACAGCACTCTCTAATCAAACGTAATTCGTTTTTTGAACCATATTCTCTGTAATAACTAAATTTTTCAGCAATATATTTCGTTAAAGAGTGAGTTAGGCAAATAAATATAATGTATTTATTTGATAGTAATTACCATTGGCTTAAAAGACAGACGCGTAAACGGTTTCTGGTTTATTCTATGTATATCCTATCTTGTAGGTAGACGTAGAAATGATTTTCCACATACTTTTTTAATTCTTCTGAAGTATCGCAGCAAGAGATTAGTTCTATCTAGCAACAAGCCTACGCTTTGCTTCTCTTGGATTGCTTGAGGTCATCAGGTGCTTCGGTGCCTTCATTCGCGCGCGCTTCGCTACTGCCAGGTGCTTCGCTACTGCCCGGTACTTCGCTTCCAGGTGCTTCGCTGCTGGCTTCGCTTGTGTCCCGGAGCGACTTTTTGTCTCTTAAAGCCTCGTTCACTGCATCTACGAGGTTCTGGTATTCTGATACTGATATTTTCCTACCTGTGAAGATTTGACAGGTTATTTTATTAGTTATTTCGATTGAAAGGGACACTAATCTAATACCATTTACATTTAAGGCCACCACAAACCGGGAGCGCGGGGCGCCGACAGCGTGCCCAGCGCCCTCTATAACACTGAATCAAATATACGGTGACACACACCGGCAGCGCGGCACACCGTATTTGATACAGTGTTATTAACGGCGCTGGGCACGCTCCGTCGACGCCGCAGCCCAAGGAAAAAAATGAGGTCAGTTCAGTCAGTCCATGTGTTAGTGTGCGAGGAGAAAATCCACCAATAAAATTACTTTAATACTCAAGGCAGCCGTCCTATTGGGGTTTTTTTCTCGTACACCGCTTATTACCTTGTGCCTTTCGGATACAACAGCCTAAATATTATACCTACTGAATAAAAATCTTCAAGTGTAGTCCATACATAATATAAACATACATAAAATAATGATTCTCAATCAACTGACAATTACTTACGTTAAAATACATTATGGCTGTCTAAAATAATGGACCTTTAATGTTTTTTATTACAGTTGTAAACACCTACAATGAATCAACTCAACTAGTATGATATATTGATAACTTTTCTTTCTCTGCCTACAATAATTAAAAATGCGACTTACACGGTAGCTATCTAGGAAGATGTCTATTTCTTTACATTGTGCCACCTATAAGAAGCAATCCAATTATCATTTCTACGGTAAACGGATAAATTTATAAAATAAGACTTAAAAGTTTGGAGGGGCAATAGGGATGTTTCCTAGGCAAAAAAATAATAATTCTTATTAGTCCGTATTTTACATTATCAAAAAATATTAGACACGTAATTTTTCTTTTGACAATTAAACAAAAAATGACGAAGATATGGCGCGTTGAAGTTCCGCGTGACGAGGCGTGACGTCACTTGTTCCTAAAACGCTCATCTAAAGTGTAGGAACAAGTGACGTCACGCGAAACTTCAACGCGCCATATCTTCGTAATTTTTTGTTTAATTGACAAAATAAAAAATACGTGTCCAATATTTTTTGATAATCTAAAAGACTGACTAGTTAGGAAAGTAGCCAATTAGGACAATTTTGCTTTTCCTTGTAATTTCACCAAAATATTTAATCTATTAAAAATTAACCTTTTCAACGCTCTGTCAATTACAACAGCTGTCACTCATACGCCAAGACATCGGAATGTCAAATGCGAAGTTGAACCCTACAGAAATGCATGTAGTTTGTATATCGCTCTGCACACCGTGACTGATATATCAGTCGTTGGCGTAGAAATTGCGGTGCTAATATATGTGTCGTTGGCGTCGAAAAGATTAAGCTCAAATTTGGAACATATGTATGTAAATAGGCCCCCTACTGTGCGCTTGGCCTATTAAGTCCCGCGGGAAGTTTTCAATTTCCCGGAATAAAAATTAATCAATGTTAGTGTAGTTTCCCAATTCCCACTAAAGTGTCATATGACAATAGAGATCAAAAATGTAAACAAACAAACTGTCAATAATCAACTTTTCTTTTAAACTACTAATGAATTTAACTACACATTCTATTTAGTAAGCTCTTAACTGCAGTTAGTTTTTTTTTATTATTTCATAACTGAAGGATATGCGCATTGCGCATTTCATCGATTTATCAGTTTTAGTGAACAATTCGCAATAAAATTAAAAATAATATTAATCAGGTAATTACGAACCAGATGTTTACAATTTCTGAACATCTTTGTAATTAAAAAAAGATGCGGACTTCATTTCATTAATTTAAATGTTTACGAATGTATAAACTTGCAAAATCTGGAACGAGCTTCCCGCTGGGGTCTTCCCATCGAGTTACGACCTGGGTGCCTTTAAGAGGCGAGTGTACAATTTTCTGCAGGGCCGACAACGCACTGGTATCGCGTAAAGCGCTGCGAGTGTCTATGGCAGTGGTGTTCATTTAACATCAGGTGACCCACTAGTTCGTTTGTCTGGCTTCACTAACATAAAAAAAAAACGGTTTTGTTTTGCTTATAATTTGTTGTTATTAATTTTTATTAAGCGTAATGATTTTTAAGTTTCCACTGCGTGAGTTTGATTTTATTGCAGTGGCAAAACATTCATTTACCATTCTGATCTCTAATGTCATATTTAACTTTAGTGAAATATTATTTCGATTAAATTAAGTAGTTCTGGAGATTAACCCGAACAAGTCTGAGACTATAGCATGATGGTGTTAGGGTGCCAAAAAGGATACAAAATGAAACAACAATTTCAATTACGAATTTCGTGTATTCGAAATACTGTTATACAGAATCGTATGACCATCATACTATATCCCTTTGGTTAGCTAATATACCATTTATTACATAAACACTTACAAATATTCAAAATTAATATAAATATTATTTATATTTTGCAGCAATTTTTCGTTTCGCTACTCCTTGTTTCAGAACAATAATTTGAACCATTTTCATATGAATTCATTCTGATGTTTTATTTTTTTAAATATTGCTATGAATTGAAAAAAAAAATGTACACAAGGAGTCTAAAAATCTAGAATATTTCAGTAGGTCGCTGGATTAATTTGACTGTATATAACTTTCTGGATTTATAAAATTGTATTCAACAAATCGCACCCTCAGCCAAATAAAGCGGTAATATGAAATGCCTTAGTTTACAAACTAAACCATAAAGCGACTGGATAAAGCTTAGTTTACAAACTAAGGCATTTCATATTACCGCTTTATTCGGTTGGGGGTGCGAAATGTTTCCACGCATTTGATCAATGTTCAAAATATACGTCAAAGGCATGAATCAAAAGGTACACAGGTACAGTCAAGGAAACTGAGTCGCGTATTATCAAACCGCAATAAGAACGGGACTGTCAGAATTGTCATTTCATACATATTTTGACGTAAGCATATATAATTTCTTTGGCAGATGTATGGAATGTCAACATGACATTTGCAATGAAAAGAGTTCGCCCTGGTACGTGATTCAGTTTCCTTGACTGTATGTTCAGTAAAACTAACCAAACCATCTGCTGATACGTTCCGGATTCATTTTCAGACGCCTTGCATATCAAAGGCTGCTGTTTAAAAATAATAAAAGAGCATAACATTTATACTAATATCACTAGTTACATGAAGGAATCAATCTTTCACGCATCATACAACTCAGGATTCTGCTCTCTGTTTCTCCTAATAGTATTCTGATAACCTAACGGTCCTTTGTAAGACCTATCCTCATTCTGTTGCTCTAATTCTTTCTGACGCATATACGCGTCAACTCCAAAACTGTCTTTCGGATCGTTGAATATAGTAAGAGTGCAAATTATGACGGACATTCCGAATCCTACAACGAACAATACTTTGTTCCTCTGATACGAGTCAACAAGGTTTTCTAGAAACGTCCACGTTTTAGTTTTTTCACGTTGGGTGTCCTCCGAATCACGATTAGCTTCGTGTATTGAACCTGCCGTTTTACCGCTAGATTTAGACTTTTCTGGAAAACAAATTTGGTCTGATCATACGCGTTTTGAGCTACGGGTCACCTAGGGTGAGCTTTCGAAGCGGTTGCCGAGTTTAGGTTATTTTTGCTTTTTCTTACCATCTCTGTCAAATGATACGCCTAGGATTTGGCCGGGGGTGTCTTCCTCGAGCTCCGCGTAAGCGTAAATAAGCGCCTTTTGCTTGTCTGTTAGCGTTTTAGGAACCTAGAAAAAAAAACCTTGTGTAAAGTATGTAACTCTACTATTTCATCGAAAGTTTCTTGTCCGAAGTATAGATAAATTAGCGAGAGCGTGGAATTGTATATGTAAAATAATAAAATAAATAAATAAATCTTTATTAACTTTTACATCGTATTTGACAAATATAACTAAAAGGATAAACAAACAGTAAAAAATGTAAATAATACACACCCTGAACTAGGATAAAATAAAATCCTGTGTTTCAGGTATAAAAGGACTTAAAATGCTAACATAAATAATCAAATGCAAAATACCTACACACCTAATGTTTTTAAGTAGATTTTGAATAAAAGACAAGTAGTAAAACATTTTTGGTTCTAAAATAAGCACTTAATAACCTTAACACTATTTAATCTTATTTATTTTAAGACAGCCAATAACTTTTCTGAATCCTCATAAGACATTTTTAGAAGATCTTCTTGGAGAATTTTTTTGGTTTTATTATAATTAAAAGAGTATATGCCTAATTTAGCGTGTAATCTATTGTACAGTAGTGGTGCCAGGAAAACATAAAATCTGGAGGAGAAGGCATGTTTTTTATTAATATTAGGAGGGCAAACTAAATCCTTACGCCTTTTTTTTGTAGCTTCATTGTAAAAGGGAAGTGCAGCGTGCTGTTTAAGAACTGTAGTAGTCTTGTGTATTTATAGGCATTCCACTTTAGTGAGAGCGAGACAACTATACAGAGATCTCTCTCTCCAATGCCTATAAACACACCAACACTACATATACAATTCCACGCTCTCAGTAATTTATCTATAGCTTTAGCCAGAATAAGAAACACCGTTTCAACGCGATAATGCATAAAATACACAATACACTGGGAGAATAATAAACGTTTTTAGGTGAATATTCACTGTCACGGCATTTCCTTCTCGTCATTACCGTTTAACATTTATGAAACAACAGAGTACCGGTGCTAAGTCTAGTATGATCAAAGATCTTCCGACTTGTCTTTCCGTTGTTTTAATAATCGTGGGATGGTAATGATGTATAACAGAGCGGTCAAAACCTTTGAATATTCACCCTATTGCAAATCTTCTGACTCTGTACTTATAAATTTCGACAAATGGTATAACCAACCTGTATTTTGATATGGACGTAGTGATCGCCATAGCCATGTTTACTGACAAGCTTCATGCCTTTGCCAGATAGCCTTATGAGTTTGTGTGAGGAAGTGCCTGGCAATATCTAGAAAACAAACAGATTTTCTTTTTATTTTAATAACTAAGCGAACTAGTGCTAGAGCGAGTTATTTTATTGGGTAGAATTATCTCTTGTCTCACATTAAACCTGTTTCCAGGTCCCATCTGTTTAGATATGCTACTACAAAATTAATCGTGTTATGTTGTTTACCTATGCAGGATTAATTTAAAAGTAAAGCATGTTTTATACTAATTCAATTGATTTTCTACCATATTGTAATGGGAGCAAGGTCGAATCTTTGTGTAGAATTATGTGGTCGCTATATTCACTATGCCTGGAAAAGGGTCGTCAAAAATTAATAAGTGAATGGAGACAAATACGTAAGTGTAAATCTATGGACAGAATCATTCCATGAGTTACCAAAACAGGAACCTATGAAGTGTTGAACATGAGCTTCTAGTTCGAGGCGATATTTTATTATATGGCTGTCATACCTATATTTCATATTAATCTTTGTACCTGATAGAGTTGATTAACTATATACACACCTGGAGAGTGTGGTCTTCATACAAGCCTTGTATCCTGACAGTGCCTCCCAGCAAAGCTTGGGACACTGATATCTGAAACAAACAACAAACAACACATGTAGAAGGTGCTATTTGGTTTTATGTAAAAAAAAACAGATGCCATATTGTCTAACGAGGGGGCGCTTGCCATTGCTTTCACCATCTCTTTCTATCATCTTATACCGTTTGACAAAAGGAAACAGTGAATGCGAAAGCAAGCGTCCGCGCGTTAGACAATGCGGCCTCTAAAAAAATAAAAAGTAAAAATAAAAATTAAAGTAAAAATTTAAGAGAATCCGAGGAACCATAGACGGAAAGAAAAGAGTACACCAATGAATATCAATCTTGTGTAGTGGGAGTGACATTAAAAAATATTCTAACTCAACTACAGCAACTAAAATGACTCTGGAACCTTGAAACTTACCGTACAATCAGTATGCACATCGGGCCCGTCTCTGCGGAAGTATTCAGAACGCTCCACTTTGAAAGTGACGAAGATCTCAGAGTTTCCGACAGACATGCGTACTGTCTGACCGTCCTCCACTCCTGCTGGAACAGGCACAGTCACCTTCTTGCGTTGCACCTATAAATAAAACATAGTACCGTAAAACGGAGTAACTTTAAAATGCAGGGGCTACTTTGGAAAACAATTTTACGCCGTGTCCTTATTTTTTTAGACCATCTGTGGCAGTGAAATAACTACCTTGATAAATTACCTAACTTTTTACGTTATTTGCTCAATCGAGCTATGAATATTTGCGTTTTTATAACCGCTTTAGCCTAGTTGGTAGTGACCCTGCCTACGAAGCAAGAGGTCCTGGGTTCGAATCCCGGTAAGGGCATTTATTTGTGTGATGAGCACGAATATTTGTTCCTGAGTTATGGATGTTTTCTATGTATTTAAGTATTTATTTATCTATATAAGTATGTTTATCGTCGTCTAGTACCCATAGTACAAGCTTTGCTTAGTTTGGGACTAGGTCGATTTGTGTAAGATTGTCCCCTAATATTTATTTATTTATTTATTTATTTATTATTAAATCAATCAAAGTAGCCCCAAAATTTCCTAAAGTAACCCCAGTTTACCGTATATAATGGCACCTATGATCATTCAACCTTTTGCACGCCAGCAACATCTAATTTGATCCCATTTTTAGAAGAAAAAGTATCACCCCTAAGAAATTCAACAAGGTATATTTTTTTCTAAACAGATCTACCATCCATACTTATATTATAAATGCGAAAGTTTGTCTGTCTGTCTGTCCGTTTGTCTGTCTGTCAGCCTGTTACCTCTTCACGCGCGAACCGCTCAACCAATTTAGATAAAATATGGTACGGATATAGTTTGAGACCCAAAGGACAAGGAAGAACATAGGATAGTTTTCATCCCGGATAATTGCATAGTTCCCATGGGATAGCAATAAACGAATTCTTCTCGATGGAGTCTCGGACAACAGCTAGTGTTATCTAATTACATCTAAGGTATTTGGGTTGATCAACTATTTCTTGTTGTTATTCTGTCCCGTCAGCGAGGGGACAAAAGTAGTACAGTTTAATTAGAAGAAATGTTGTGTCACATTAACTAACATGCTTATAAGATGACCAATTGTAGAAGGGGTTTAAAACTACCACAAAAATGCATGTTTGGCAAATTTTAATCAGATAAACTTAAGGTTTAAAGAGTGACCCAGGAGACCGTCACTATAGCAGCGAGTGACAAAAAAAAGTTGATCGACCCATATAACAACTATTATTTTTCATTCTTCTTCACATTAATAATAAATCATAATCAGAGTTCTGAGAAAGCAAAACTTTGGTTGAATGAAGGTAATTAATAACTTACGGACTGTCCCTTCCCTTCACACTCAATGCAGGGGAATTTGATCAGCATTCGGGTTCCGTGACAGTGCCGACATGTTGAACGCATGACGAAAGGTCCTAAAATGAAAGAGGAATTGTTAAATATGTTGGGGGACCATATGACAATATTATCAATTGGTTGTATTCTACGCTTATAATCTCCTAATCCTCATGGTTATAAACGGATCACTTGCAATCCTAATGAGATATTGATCGTAATTAATTTGTTACCTGCACTAAAATTACACTCATACTAATAAACTAACTTTAATTGTGAGTAACAAAGATTACTAATCCAAAATAAAAACAAAGTCATAAAAAACTAAAACTAAGGACCACCACCCCGCACCATACCTGGCTCAAAAGTGCCCATAATACCAGCAGCATTGCCCCGCTGTATGGCCAATGCAATCTGCTGAACCAAGTATGACCCGGAGCGGGGGTCGCCGATTGTGAGTTGTATATTAGTAATAGCTTTATAGTCAATAGGGATAATGATGCCACCAATTAACTGACATACTTTTTATGAGCAGCCAAATCATGATTCTCTTATATGATTCTGTTATTAGATTTTGCATAGCAATTGCTAGTTGTGACGTCACTTCTATGCTAACTCAATTGACGAACTATTTGTTAAGATAAAAATCTAATTTTGCAGTTAACTGAAAATTAATATGGCCTAAAAAAGTGTTCTTTTTACGAGGGTCGCGTCTTGAAATTATTTTGATATACACCATGTTTTTTTAACACCTTTTTAGCTAAGTGTCACTAAAAAAATCTTTCAAGTCGACTTTTACCCACTTCCAACGGTCCGTTGACATGAAATTTGTGACTTGTGTATATTGAATGCAGTACCGTCAATAAAAAAAGGTGTATTGAAAATGAAAAAAATCACAAAAACTTTTACCTCCGGCCGCGTCATCAAGGGAATACTCGTCTGCCTGCTTTTCAGTTAATACTTGCGAACGATATGTCGTAGTATCTATTCAATAAGTAATGTCAATACTAGAGCCAAGCAACTTATCGCACTAATATTATAAAAGTGAAAGTTTGGATGGATGGATGGATGTGTGAATGTTTGTTACTCTTACACGCTAAAATGGTTCAATGGATTCTGATGTAATTTGGCACACAGTTTATAACCTGCATTAACATATAAAATAAATAAATATCACAGGACAATTCACACCAATTGACCTAGTTCCAAAGTAATCTAAGCAAAGCTTTTGTTATAAGTAGGATACTTTTTATCCCGGAAAATTGCGTGATTCCCGTGGGTTTAGTGATGAACAAATTTTTCGCAGACGGACTCGCGGGCAACAGCAATTAAGATGCTAATTCACAAAATATAACTGAATGTGTTTTAATTTGTTCATGGAGCATTAACAGATATGAAATCAGAGTTTTATATCAATAATGACAATGATATACCTATATAATGATAACAATCTACTGAACCCCAAAATAAGACAAACAATCACTTGTGGTTTATTTTTACTCTTATCTCAAATTGTCTAGACAACGAATTTATAAGCAAAATACCAATAAAATTTTAATACTGATATATGGGAAGCTATATCTATCTGGGACATACAATCCAATTGGGTAGGTGCAACTTCGAGAAAGAGGTCAATCGACGAATTAGACTCGGATGGGCAGCGTTCGGGAAGCTCCGCAATATCTTGTCATCCGATATACCGCAGTGTCTCAAGTCAAAAGTCTTTGACCAGTGTGTGTTGCCAGTGATGACTTATGGCACTGAGACGTGGCCGCTAACGACGGGTCTTATAAGGAAGCTCAAGGTCACTCAGAGGGCGATGGAGAGGGCTATGCTTGGAGTTTCTCTGCGGGATCGCATTAGAAATGATGAAATCCGCGCGAGAACTAAAGTCACGGACATAGCTCGAAGAATCGCTAGACTTAAGTGGCAGTGGGCAGGGCACATCGCCCGTAGAACTGACGGCCGATGGGGCCGAAAGGTTCTCGAGTGGCGTCCGCGGACCGGAAGACGCAGTGTAGGTAGGCCTCCAACAAGATGGAGCGACGACCTGGTGAAGGTAGCGGGAACGCATTGGATGCGGATGGCGCAGGGCCGATCTGTTTGGCGAGCCTTGGGGGAGGCCTATGTTCAGCAGTGGACGTCTTTCGGCTGAGATGATGAGATGATATGGGAAGTGACTCCATTGTTCTTGTAGTTTCTGTTCTCACTTTTACACGTAATGATAGAACAACACGGCATTTTGCAACAATGTCGGAGAACATTACCGAAGTACGTCTGAATCACGACTAAACTACGGCGCTGCTTGCTTTGCAAACGGTGTTCTCTTCTGTGCATATGGCGGTGACACGCGCCACGCGCCGTCACATATCTATTCCTTTTTATGATCTGAGTCAACCTATAAGCTTTGAGTCTCCCAATGAGGCTGGCATAGTCACACAGGTGCACTTATGATTCGAAAAAAAAGAGGAAAAAATATTACGTTGACTTATAATTCATTGACATTGCCAAGTACAATGTTTTGTGGTTCATCATCATCATCATCCCAGCCTATATACGCCCCACTGCAGGGCACAGGCCTCCTCTCAGAATGAGAGGAGTTGGGTTGCAGTGTGTGGCGAGAGTCACATTCTTTAGCATTAATCTTGTGCATGTGATAAGGTTAAGATGTATGTAGTTGGTCACATAAGACCAATAAGGCATGTAGATAGATAGTGTAGGTTTACTGAGTAGATTATATTGTATATAAATTATAAGCAATATAAAATCCCTAGCAACCAATGGGAAGAGCTAGCCGAAAATCGTGGCAAGTGGCGACAACTTGTTCACAAAGGCCAATCAAAGCACGACGATGCCTGGTTTGAGTTGCTGAGGGAAAAACGCATAAAGCGCCACAACCGGACCACCAACCCTCGACCATCTGGGGCTGCGTACACTTGTCGCGAGTGCGGCCGAGGGATCCTATCCCGTATCGGTCTTTTTAGCCACGAGCGCAAGTGTCGCCAGGGTGCTACTTAAATCATCTGTCACAGATGTTAAGGCCTATTATTATTTATTAAATATAAGGTTTTAGAGTAATATATACATATATCAGTGTTAATAGACATGTCAGTCATGGCAGTCTCATGTAGAACATCCACAAAGTAGTTTCTCTAACCCTCTGCTCCCTCCAATATCCGGCAAGATGTAGTCTGCCAGTGGAACTATGTCTTGCCAGTAAACATTGGTTTTGTGATTATAGATAATATCCTCTGCATGGGTTTGTTTTACAACAACAGAGATCATATGCGATGAACGCATCACAATCGCATTTGCGATCTCAATCTACCATGAAAGATATGGTAAATGTGATGTAATTCTTAAGTGTATTAGAAATATGGCCTTAAGTTTTTCAAAGCTTTCTTAAACCTTACCTCTAGAAAACGTCTCCATCCCTGTACCGTTGCAGTATGTGCACCTTATGGACTTTGTGCCTGGTTCGCAACGGGAGCCCTGGCACTTCGGGCATGTATCTACAATATTAATGTTGACATCCTTGTTGACACCTCGTGCTGCTTCCGTGAAACGCAGATTCACTATTATCTGGAAAAAGTAGGAATATAATAATTTATAAGCAGTAGATTCATTATTTATCACTTATCAGATAGTTTGTTGAAAGAATGCGTCTATATCATAAAATTTTATAAAAAATCAATAAACTAACAAAAATTTCTAATAAATTAGTAACTAGGGAAGAAGAAATAAGGTTTAGTCAATCATTTCAACTACCTATGGAATAAGAAATGCATTGCAAATCCGACTTTTAGATCACTACTCTGCTGCCACTAGAACAAAAGGCACTACTGGGTGAATATTTTAGCGTTTTGACCGCGCGGTTAAACATCATTACCATTTGACGATTATTACCACATCAAACTAGATTCAGCATTGGTACTGTCTTAAGTTTTCATAAAAAGTTAACCCTAAGCATCATCCATTTTAATCATTTCTGCTCAAATGGTAATGACAAAAAAACTGCCGTAAAAACGCTGAATATTTAACAACTGCAAACTTGCTACAAAACAGGCATGCTGTGGATGCAGAATGGATGCGGATATCACAAGACTCATATCCGCAGATGCAGATGTATGATTTGATACATAAAAAAACAAAAAGTATTGTCATTACTTATTTTTATAAAAAAATGAAATTTAATATTTGAACATGAAAATGGGTTTGTTATTTTTTTTTTTTAAATCTAATATTTTAACGAGGCTTGAGTACACCTAATGTGACTATGTCAGCCTCATGGGAAGCCACAGAAAACTACAACACTCTTAACGGGTTTGTTATATTTAATACGCAGCAATTTGGCTGACTTTTCTGCGTCTAGACGATTTCACAAGGGTTGTAAATTAATTCAGCACCAATTAACAATTTGTTCACAAAAATCAATTTTTAAAGATTAAAGGCGCCGGCACTATGCAAATATCCATAACACCCCTGCTCCAAAATAAACAAAAAAAAAACAAGTTTACATAAGAAGTGCACAGTTATGCCTTTCCTGTTTGTAACAGGTTTTCAGCTGTGCCTTTTTTTCAAATCGAGAGAGACTCTGTACCCATTTATAATAATAAACATTTACAATAATTAAAGAACTAATTCTAACACTTACTTCTTGAGAGGCACCAAAACCAAACTGGCTCTCGGCAAAGTCACTAAATGCTTCGCTTTTAAAACCAGCATCTCCAAATATTTTCCTGAACAGTTCCTCGGGATCTATGGTGGCCTTGTATTGCCACTGGTGCGTGAACCCGTCAGCACCACCTGGTCCCCCACCCATACCCATTTGATCAGAGGTTGTGCCAAATGTATCATATTGTTTACGCTTGTTATCATCAGAGAGAATCTAAACAAAAACAACAATTTAAGATTTGAAAATTAAAAGTAATTATCCTAAATGAAAAAGATACACAGGTAATGAGAAAATAAATATACATTAACATTGATGAGTTAAGTAGCACTGTTTTTTTTAAGAGCTTTTATTTAATTTTCCGTGTTAATATGTAGGTCAAATCTTGGAAGTCAAATTTAATTTAACCAGCACCCAGATTGACTTGAAATTTGGTATACCTACTTATGTCACTTAGATTACAATGCAATTACAGTTAGCATAAAAGCTTTTAAATACAATACATAGTATGTACAATAATTTATGCATTTGCAGAGGTTATTATATGTAAATTGTACCCTATTGTTTTAACCAATGATCTTATATGTTACTATCGTAACTAGATTGGCAGTTTACGGCACCGACGCGTTGCTACTTCGAAGGTGCCTGCAAGCTTATCTGGCGTCAGTTGGCTGTTTGACATTGAGTGAGCATGACGCACCCGTTAAAGTTTTTAAATATGGCAAAATGTGCTGTTATAAGTTGTGTATCACAGTCCGAAAAGAATCACAAAGCAAATGGCGTTACTTTTCACAAGAAAGTTTGCATAATTTTGATCATGCTGTGTAAAATAATATTATAAAATAAAATAAATATATTGTACGTTGTTTTTGCCATCGGTGTTGCCAGTAAAGGGATTATGATTTTCCCACATTTTTGGGAGTTAAGTTAATGAAGGAATGAATGATGGAAGTGTGCGTAATTATTTGTTTTTTTTTTTTTATATATACAGTGGATTTCATTTATTACGACCTTGGTTGTAGCGACTGTTTTTAATGAATCATTTGTAACCAATTCCTAGAAATCCCATGAAGATATTGCGACCGAAGTCGGCCGCCAAAGACACAAAGAGCTTTCTTATCTTTTATTTACATCCACACAGATGGTCAGCAACTGTGGAGACCTTTACCTTTTGTTTATAGATACCAGCTAAAGTAGGTAGGTAAGCGAATACGTTTTTTTTAAATTCAATCAACATACTTTGTCAGTGTCTTAGATCTTTATTATTTACTAGCTTTTTAAATGAAATCCTTGGTCATTTTTTCATATCAAAATCCATTTACTACCTAAGTACTAATAGTTTTTTCTAAATATTTTCAATGTATAGAAACGTTTCTATTACAGTTTTATAATAATAGTAAAGATTGAAAGTTGTATTAAATTCTTTTCAGAATATACACCATTAATCACGCTAAAGCAATTAAATACATTCATTAATTTTGGGGAAAATTTCTGACCACTGGCAACTCTGTCCGTTTTCAAGCTAGCAAAGTTTTATCTCACTTCAACGGTAATTAGTTGGTTATTGGAAGAAACGAGACAAATATAGTTTACTTTGGCATAATGTGTCGGTTTCAAAGCTGTCTTTTGAAGTCTCAAGTGGTTACGCATTTTTGAGATTTGTTTGTAAGACGTTACTTCTCTAGTATTTGTAAGCTCACTGGTTTTAACATATAATATGAATTGAAAGTTTTTACCTCATAGGCTTCGGAAACTTCTTGAAACTTCTTAGACGCTTCAGGGTCAGATTTGTTCGCGTCTGGGTGGTATTTTTTCGCTAACTGGTAGTATGCTTTCTTGACATCCTTGGCAGACGCGTTTTTAGAGATACCCAGAACCTTGTAGTAGTCCACACGTGCGTTCAAACAGTTCGTCGTATGGATATACCGATGACCAGAAGATCCAGTGTTATCTGACAGAATTAGAGGTTATGTATCATCAGTGTAAGCAACACAAAATGTAGTCAATAGTTAACCATTTAATGACCAAATTACGCATCGGTCTCAAAGAAAAAATGTAACAGAAGTAATAAATAAAATAAATAAAAGCCGGTGATGTAATAAAAGCATGTCAAACTTACAATTAAATTTGTTGTGGGCTAATGATGCAATAGCGATCGCGGGCCCTCCAAGAAAATTTTGACATTTATTACATTTATGAAGAAACCGACATGGAGTCTTCGTTATATTGTTACTGAACACCGCACTAAAGTTTTTCGGGGTCAAAAACCCGATGATACTCCGGGTGGGAGCCATTTTGAAAGAAATAGGTCAAAAACGTCAAATGTCAAAAATAATTTTCGTATGTTGGTGCCATGAACATTGAAAGTACTGCGTGAAGTGGTCCTCTCGCAGAAGTGTTTTTTAGAAGTTTAACCTTTCGTATGCCGGAATTTTAAAAAAAAAAAAAGTCGTGCATTCTAGCCTCAACAGTTTCATATAAATCCAATGATACAGATTTTAAAAAAAATACAAAAAGAAAGCCTTAAATTGGGTACGGATCCGGTACAAGGCATACGAAGGGTTAAGCCTTCCACAGACCGCAGAGCGGGGCGTGCCCAGCGCGTTATTAAACACTGATTCATATATACGGTAACACATACCAGCAGTGCGGCATAGCATATATGATTCAGTGTTATACAATACGTTGAGCACGCTCGTTGGCGTCATTGTCTGTGACGTCTGTGGAAGGCTTAAATACACTTATTTTTTATTTTTATTATATCCACCAGTTTATTTAGGATTTTACCAAGTCTATTGGCAATGAATCATTGCATTTCATTGTCTTAGGGTCATTTAGATTCGATTCAATCCGCGCTGTCATCGTTCATTCAACGTTACCTTTTTTTAATATTCTTGACATTACCCTTTATACCTGATTTACACTCTCGCCTCGTCACCTCGCCTCGTCGTCTCGCTCCGGACGCGAGCGTCAAAATCAAGGCAAATCACGAGACGAGGCGCAACGCGCGCCTGTTCACACTCTCGTCTCGTGGCTCGTCCCGCAGTTCGTCTCGCCACTCGTACGAGAGTGTAAACCAGGTATTATATTTTGTTTTCTAGAATTTTTATACCGAGGGTATGCGCGTACGAGCAACTTTTGTCTCCGCGACTATTTTGTCTCTCACGTCAAATCTATGGGTTAGTATGGAAGTGCGCACACGTAGCGCCGCGACTCTCGGGTTACAAATACACAACACAAATAAATCGCCTTGCGACTAAGTTGTATTTTGATATAAAGAATCATATTTAAAAAAAAATATGTATACTGACTAAGCGACGTAAGTTAACGTCGAAGAAGTAAAAAAAGAAGAGCACAAACTTCTCATTTCACCGAAAGTTGTTACTAGACTAGAGTGGCACCAAAAGCACAAATCGATAACGATAATTTACTACTGTCATCAATATTTAATCTCACTGACAACACTGTATTCCTGGGCAACGGTAGGCAATTCTTTGGCGGGAATTTGAAACGAAAGGGCGTAAAACTTGATTTTTTGAAAAGAAAATTCATAATATTGTATATATTTATGTTTAAGTGTTTTTATTTGTCTGCAAATAACTAATATTTAGTGAAGTGTTTTAAAAATGGAGGGTAACGAGGGCGGGGGTGGCGTTCCCCTCGCCCCCGGCACAAAACGGGGCAGGACAGTGGACAGTGAAAAGAACAGTGGCGGTGAGGACAATCTTTACTTACCTTTTCACAAACCTGATTACAAGAGACTCTATCCGGAAAACTCGGCTTCCACGGAATTTAAAGTATTCGTCGAATCTAGTAGTACGAACGAAAGACTAGGAAACAAAAGCCCAATTTATTTGAACCACATATTCACAAATGGAATCAAAGGTGTAGTGGCTATTCGTAGAATAAACGCTAGTAAGATTGTGGTGGTATTTAAACAATTTAACACGGCCAACAACTTTATTAACAACACGGCTTTTTTGGAAAAAAATGGCATGCGAGCTTTCATACCCGCAGCTCATATTGAAAAAATAGGAATTATTCGATTTGTTCCAGTGAACATTTCAAACAAGGACTTGTACTCCAAGCTGTCGTCGATATATGAAATAATTTCAGTTAGACGCTTTTCGAAAAAAGTAGGACAAGAACGAGTGCCTTTGCAAACTGTGAGCATTACGTTTCTGTCAAATTCATTGCCTGACAATGTTCAATATGACCTGTTCTCGTACAGGGTATTCGATTATATTCCCCCTCTGCAGCAATGTTACAGATGTTTTAAGTTTAATCACTCGGCCAAGATCTGCAGCGGCAAACAGCGCTGCAGTTGTTGTGCCGGTGATCACCACTACAAAGAATGCGATAAACCAAACGAGCTTTCTTGCGTAAATTGCAGCGGGCCACATATGGCTATTTCAAGGACTTGTCCAATAAAAATGCAAAAAATGATGGAGAAAAAGAGTAAAATTACTTACTCTTCTATTGTAAATACCAAAAACGTTGTGGACTTTCCCCCATTAAAAACTACTCAGCAAACTGTACAAAATGTAAATTTGAATGTAAATAAGCCTTTAAATACCACTGTAAATAAGACACAGAACCTAACGAATTTCACTTCTGCTGCTGATGTTAAAACTCAGCTATTAGGTAATAATGATCTGACTATGGCTATTGTTCGTACATTGATCCAATTGGCTAATAATGGTGATGACACTCCCATTACTACCGCAATAATTAAAGAGATGCTTTTTAAAAATTTATCATAAATGGATTCCAGTTCTTCTCATAATTCACAGTTAAGAATCGCTCTTCATAATATTCAAAGTGTTAAAAACAAAAAGCCTTTAATTATTAAGTTTTTAAAAGAAAATAATATAGATATCTGCCTACTGAATGAAACATGGCTTAAAGAAAATCCAACTTTTAACATTCCTGGTTACAATATATTTTATAAAAATGCGAAAAATGAACACGGAGGTGTAGCCATTCTGATAAAATCATTTTATAAGTGTAAATTATTACAAACTGCTTTTTATGAGGACATTCAAGCAATTGCTTTATCGCTGTCTGTTGAAAGTGGTAATATGTCAATTTTATGTGTCTATTGTCCCCCTACTGGAGGCCTTATGCGTATTAATAATTTACGGAAATTAATAAATGATCTACCTAAACCCATTTTTGTAGCAGGAGACTTTAATGCTCACCACATAGCTTTCGGCTGCGTTTCCACTAAGGGTCGTGGCCAACAATTGTTCGACATGATTGACGAGTGTAATTTATGTATATTAAATGATGGCAGCTTTACAACTCTTAATTATCCTAATCGCAATCCTTCTGCTATAGACGTAAGTCTAATCAGTCCTTGTATTGCCCCTCTTTGTGAGTGGTCAGTACATGATGACAACATGGGAAGTTATCATTTCCCAACTATAACAGACATAACACTCTCAATAGACAGATATCAAATAAACCCTCCTGTTGACAAGTTTTTATATAACAAGGCAGACTGGGAAAAGTTTAAAAAATTATCAATTGATATCTTTAACGATTTGACTGTGGACAATGAGAACCCTTTGGAATCATATAATCAGTTTTGTATTTGTCTCAACACACTTAAGCAAGAATGCATACCTAAATTTACTAAAACTTCAACTTTTCGAAGTAAACCTCCGGCACCCTGGTGGAATGATAAATGTGAACAGAGTGTTGTCAACTCTTATGAGGCTTTAAAGTGCTACAGAGTTACTCCTACTATGGAAAATTACATACAATACAAAAAAATTGATGCTATTAAAAAAAGGACTATTGCTGAGGAAAAAAAGAATGGCTGGCAAAGACTTTGCGACAATTTTAATAGAACCACACCAATAAGCATTATTTGGAATTACATTAAAATGTTTAAAGGTATGAATAAAAGTAAAAACAAATCATACAACAATGAGTTTATCGCATCCTTTTTAGATAAGTTGTCGGAGGACAGCACAGATAGTTTCGACAATCTAGATGTATACTTTAATCTTAATAATAATAATGAGAAATCCAAGTTTCTGTTAGAACCTTTCTCAAGAAATGAATTCTTACTAAGCCTTCAGTCACGTAAAAATACAAGCCCTGGTTTAGATGAATTTCCCTACATACTAATTAAAAACTTGGATTCAACTGTACAAGATATTTTATTAGATATATTCAATGCACTATGGTCAAAACAAATAATTCCTCAGCCGTGGAAAACCCAGTGCGTGATTCCAGTTCTTAAACCAGATAAGTCCCCAGATTGTGCTGATTCATATCGGCCTATTTCCTTGTCATCATGCATTGGTAAAGTTTTTGAAAACATGGTAAAATGTCGCCTCGACTGGTTTGTTGAATCAAATAGCATTATTCCGCAAATGCAATATGGATTCAGACGAGGTAGGAGTTGTGCAGACAGCTTCTTGTCCCTTATATCAGATCTGAAATATGCAAAAAATAGTAATGTTAGTGTTGCATGTGTTTTTTTGGATGTCAAAGGAGCATTTGATAATGTTCATCCTGGAATATTAGTTAAGGTGATAACTAACTTGGGAATACCGGGGTTAGTTGCCAAGTGGGTGCATGAATTTCTAATTAACCGGACATTATATGTGAAACATAATAATATAATACATGGCCCAAGATCTGTGTCTAAAGGCACTATGCAAGGTGCAATTCTGTCACCTTTGCTATATAATTTATATACTAGTGAGATTTGTAAATATGTAAATACAGATTTTGTAAATATTTTACAGTTTGCTGATGACCTTGTACTATATAGTGTCAATAATGATATAGACATAGCCATCCATAAAATTAACTATGCTCTTGAGGAACTACATTTGTTTTACCATAACAGATTACACCTACAAATTAATCCAACTAAAAGCAGTGCTATGATTTTTAGTAAGGACTCTCCTTCTAATAATATTATATTCAATAATGAAGTAATTTCTCAAGTTAACCATCATAAATTTTTAGGCATAGTTATTGAGAATAACTTAAAGTTTGAAAAACATATTAAATATATATCTCAAAACTCCACAAAAGGGCTAAATATTATGAGGTGTCTAGCAGGAGTATCTTGGGGGGCAGACCCAAAGATACTGTCAATGTTGTATAAAGCAATAGTTAGAAGCCATTTTGACTATAGTTGTTTAGCTTACTTAGATAGTAATTATGTACATAGACTAGACATTATTCAGAATAAGGCTTTGAGGGTGATTTCAGGAGCTTTCTGCTCTACTCCCATTAGAGCAATGGAGGTTGAAACAACTATCATGCCTCTTGCATTGAGAAGATTACTACTGGCAGAAAGACATAGTGTGAAGCTATTAGCTTCAAATAATCAACATATAATTAAAAAAATAATACCTTGTGAATTAGACTGCCATGATCCTATGACTACAGGTGCCGATCTTCTCAATGGCCAGGCTCCCAAAGTCTCTCGCATCCTGCTGGAAATGAGGAAGAAATTCCCATCATTGTATGCAATATCACCTTGGCCATGTTATTCACACTCATTCAGTTCTTTATTCCCTCAAGTTTCAGTAATTAGGGCTTCCATCACCTCTAATCAGGATATGTTAGAATTTTTAAGTGAAAATGAGGATTACTACAAACTTTATACAGATGGCAGTAAGGGAGAAAATTATGTTCGTAGTGCTGTTTATAACCCTCAAAATAAGTTTGTTCAAAGCTTTGTTCTGAATAGTAATTGTAGTATATTTACTGCGGAGGCATATGCAGTTTTAGAAGCACTTAAGTTAATTGCATTTACTAATAGTTACCATAAGTTTTTGATTCTTACTGACTCTTTAAGTCTAATTAAAGCTCTGGAAAGCTTCAAAGTTCATTTTAAAACATCATATATGATTTATAAAATAAGAGAAATGATTAATAATTATAGGAAAAAAGGATTAGACATTTCTTTTTTGTGGATACCGTCACATAAAGGAATAACAGGCAATGAAATAGCTGATAAGGCTGCATATGATGGAATCAATGCGTTAGATGTGTCTTTAATTGTAAATATTCCGGTTACTGATTGTTATGCCGCCATTAAACATGATATACAAAAATTGTGGCAAGAATTTTGGAAGAAGGACCAGGAAGTCAAAGGAAAATGGTATGGAAGCATTCAACAAGACTTACCAGTCAAACCATGGTATAATAAGCTCAAGTCACCCAGCCGTGATTTTATCACCACAATCAATCGTCTTCGTTTTGGCCATACTAAGACACCTGCACATCTGACCAGACTTGGAATTGTACATAATAATAAATGCAACAACTGCGGCAGTATCGGCGATATAGACCATTTGATTTTTTCCTGTCCGGCATACTCCTTGGATAGGTTAATCCTGGCTAGTGAAGTCAAAGTGTTATCAACTAACGACCCCTCCCGCCGCCTCAGTGAATTGTTAAAAAATGTGGACTGTTATATACCAATCTTTAAATATATTAAAAATACTTTCAAAGAACTCTGACATTACCACAAAAGAAAAACGTAAAAGTGAAACGTGAAACAATTGAAACATACATATATACTTTAGTCTATGTACTGAAACTACTCTTTCATGTGAAATGTGAAGTGAATGACGTGACGTTTAATCAATGGTGTTACCAATGAGCAAATAACCGCTATGACAATATGAAAATAAAGACTTGGCTTAAAGGTCCAGTTACCAGGCCATAAAATTCCAAAAAAAAAAAAAACAACGGTAGGCAAGGATGATATATAAACAAAAAATGAGCTTAAAATGCCAATTATTGTATTCAATATTAAGATAAAAGCTTATTTTCGTGTGTAATTGAAACTGTGCAGTGTGTATCAAAATATTAGATACAAAGTCAGTGCGCAAATATGGCTTCAATAAGTGTTCGCGATCAGAAGATCGAACAGCAAGTAAGTGTTCATTATTTAAATATTTTACACTGAAAACTTAAAATTTCAAAGGGTTTAGAAACATTGAAGACTTGCATTGAGTTTTAATACATTTGTGATTTTTTTAAGCGTCAAATAATGGAGCAAAAGATGAAACAGAAAAGGCAGAATTCTGGAATGGTTCAAGCCAACGACTTGAGAGTCGGCTCCGCGAAACGTCCTATTTCTGGAAGTCGTTCCCGAGAACTCCACGGTAAGAACCCTTGTTTATGAATTTCCTGTCTGAATGATAAATGTTTTCATTTAACCATGCATGATTGTGATTGATTTTCCTCATTTATTTCGTTATGCGCATTGTATTTTTGTTTAACAACAGGCTATGATGGCCCGATGCAATTCCTTATGTCGCCAGTGAATCCAGACCAAGTTATACCCCTCCAAACCAATAGAATATCAACTTATGATGGTGAGTAGCGCTTGCTGGTGTAGGTACTTATTATTCATTATTTTTGCATGATCTATGTCCAATATTTACTATTAGTAACTTTAGTTATTGACAATGAAGACTGATGAAGCTTGTCCCATGTGCACCTAGTAAACCCAGGGCTGTGAATCTAGTTTGTTGGGAAACCTTTTTAAATGATTTTATTTGTGCTGAATAAATGTTTTTTTAGTGTACGAAAGGGGAGGTGAAAGTCTCTAAAGCTATTTGATGTGGCTTAGAAACAGTTAACAAGTTCCAGTCTACTCCAAAATTAGACACCTAAGATGGGGTACCTCATTTACATTCTCTCCATTGGGCTTTTGGTTGGTGTAGGCAACCAATGTCAGACTTATTGTGAAAGTATATGGATTACTCACGTCTTAAAACGAGTTTAACTATATATGTTTTGTGATAATCCATAGCCCTTCTTTTAGCCAAAACATGTTGAGTTAAACTTGTTTTAAGACGTGAGTAATCCATATACTTTCACTATGTGTGAGTCTCACGGTAGTTTCATATTTAAAGTCACCCTCTGCCTGATCTTCTTTTAAATTGTTCAGAGTAAACTGAACTGAATATTCCATAACTACAAGCTATTTAGTATTTACAATTTTCTAAATAAGAGTAAGCATATACTTGTTACACCCACATAACATACAAATCTGTACTGGGAATAAAAAATCCACAAAAATGAATGTGACCCAATTTTGTATCAGTCAACGGAGAAAAGTGGCCATTTTAATGAACTGAAACAATTACTTTGCTCACTGGCAACCTTACGATAACTATGTTTATAAATGTAAAAAATGAGTGTTCATGCAGTTCCTCCACCTTCACACAGCATGAACACACACAAATCACACAAACCCAATTATCACCACCACCAAACTACACTGACCGTTTTAAACTCAACCAGAGCTGTGCTATAGGTAACACCATCAGAGTTGAGGTCAAGCACACAACAACACACCATGTAATCATTTTATTGCTCAAATTAGACCCCAGCCGCAGTAAGGGAGAAGAAACTAAATTTACCTGATCATTAATAAGAGACCCCATACTGTTGTACCTAATTATTTTCATGCATTCCAGAACATCCAGACGCAACCCCTTGCCGCAATAATGTTACACTTCATAAGAATCCGAATCTAACAATGAATGATTTCATTTCAACAAATGTTTTGCAAAATATAAATGCTCTGTCTGGATGCTCATTCCAATATGCCGAAACATGCTCTTTAAATCTAGCATTAAAACTATGATCTGTCTGCCCTACATATATTTTATTGCAGTCATTACAAGTAAGCTTGCATACTAATCTAGTTCCTTTATCTACCTTGTCTTTGTGGTAACATAGCCTAGAGTACAAAGAGTTGCTAGTCATAAAGGCAACATTAACATTGTTTGATTTTAAAATACCATAAATCCTGTCAGACGAACGGCCAACGTAAGAAATGCTAGATCTATATTTTGTTAGCAGACTGAGAAGGCAACGCGACGTAAAGCATCTTATTCAATATCCGTGCCTGCTTCTTTTGCCATTTTGTCTAACGCGCAGGTGATTGCGATCACAATCATCATGCGTTCCAGTCTCCATCTAATACCGTTTAACAGAAAGAAATAGTGAATGCGACAACAAGCGCCGGGCGTTAGACAATAAGCATAGGAGTCTAAAATTTAATTAGTAGTAATTATCTCAGGGGAATTTAAGAAGTTTGATTACTCTTAATTTTTCTCATAACTCGGCCACCTGTTGAATGATCAAACATAAAATTCTTTGATCACTTATTCTGTGCGTTGAGGCTATTTAATATACAACAGGGTATTTGTGTCTGCTACATTTGATGCTGATTATACTCTGATATTAGAGTAGCCTAAATTGATAAAATTGCCTGTGCAAGGAGTATTGACTAAATATTTATTATCTTTTGAACCCACTAAGCTCTGTTTGTAGTGGTTGTTATAGAAACAGCCCACTTGATTGTTGACCTAACTGACTCATACTTTATGAGTCAATCCATTTGTTTAATGAGAAAATGGTTGGTGTGACACTTAAACTTTGAAATGATTCAATTTATGACTTATATTGGTCATTGTATTGATTTTTCATGATCTGAAAGTAATGTCTTAGTGGTACAATTTATGACTATGTGTATGCTATACATACAGTATACTCAGAGCAAAACAAGCTTTGGCCTTTTTGATTGACCCTTTGTAATCTTTTCATAGTAAAAGTCATAGTGACATTGCATTGCTTCATCATCATCATTTCAGTCGAAAGACGTCCACTGCTGAACATAGGCCTCCCTCATGGCTCGCCAAACAGATCGGTCCCGTGTCATCCATCCGCATCAAACGCTACACTTAACGCTTAACACACTTCCTGTAAGAAGTTTGATAGCTTTTTGAAATGAAATATTAGTGATTATGATTAAGTAATTTTCAGCTTCCATTGTGGTTCTCCTAGATTCCAGTATATTATTTTAGTTATGAGGGCAACACACTGAATTATAATATATTCCAATACAAAACCAGGAATCATGACATGAGGTAATTAAGGAAGTAGGATAGTTACTTTAGCAACCACTGTACACATTTTTTATTAAATTCTCTATTTTAACCAAATACTTGTGGACCGCTTGTGGCCGCTCGTAGAACTGATGGCCGATGGGGCAAAAAGGTTCTCGAGTGGCGTCCACGGACTGGAAGACGCAGTGTAGGTAGGCCTCCAACAAGATGGAGCGACGACCTGTTTAAGGTTGCGGGATCGCGTTGGATGCAGATGGCACGGGACTGATCTGTTTGGCGAGCCTTGGGAGAGGCCTATCGGCTGTACATCTGTCAGCTTAAATGATGATGATGACTTGTGGACTATTGCAGCCTCATTGGTAGAAATTAACTTCGCTAGCTGATAAATGACGACTGACTGATTGTCTCATCAACGCCCACCCCAAACCTTTGGGCCTGGATAGCTGAAGTTTTGCTTGGAGGTGTCTTTATGATCTGAATGAGGACTGATTGTAACGAAATTGCCACGGGATAAGGAGTTATGCAACGGAAGCGGAGTCACGGGCGTGCTAGCTCTTATACTCGTTAATTAAGATATTTCATACCAATATTAAAGAAATAATAAGCGTTTTCCCAGAGATAAGGGGCCGTCCATTAGGTAATCACGTGATCTTTTATTTAGCTTTTTTTAACCCCCCTCCCCTTTGGAGATATGTGGTGCGATTTAAGACTACCTCCCCCCTTCCCCATCACGTGTATTTTTAGTACCTACAAAGAATCTTAAAATTTTTCGAATATTATAATTATATAGGTATAAAGTATAATCTTATTTTGTTCTGATATTAAGGACCATGGTAAAAATGTCTAGGCAGAAAGGTTGCAGGTTGTTTTTGACTGGCATTTTAATCAAAATTATAATGTGTTTGACGAAAAAATAAATACACGTGATATCTTACTAGACCCTCCCTCCCCCCTTGTGATATTTCGTGCTTTTGTCAAACACCTCCCCCCCTCCTTACAAGCCTCACGTGATTAATGGACGGCCCCTAAGACCAAGCTAGATCAATTTTTCATCCCCGAAAACCCCCACATACCAAATTTCAACGAAATCGTTGGAGCCGTTTCTGAGATTCTGATTATAATATATGTATAAGTATATATATACAGGGTTATTTGTAATTCACTAGCATCCTTTTAACCCTAAACTCCCACCACTTATACAAATGCTTTTTGTTCTACGGCTTTTGTCATAACTTAATATTTTTGGTGTAATAACGTTTTGAAAATTTGAGATTTCCTCTTATTTTTACGATACTCTGTGTATTTGTATGGGAAAAAAAGTGCTTCATTTTAAAAAGTCGTAAAACAAAAAACATTTGTTTGAGTGATAGGAATTCAGGGTTAAGAGGATGTCAGTGAATTAAAAATAACCCTGTATACAATAATTGCTCGTTTAAAGGTATTAGATTTTGTTAGATTAAACCGCAGCAACGTATTGTAAAGTATTGTTGCGAGTAACAGGAAATTGTAACAATAAACTCAATGCGGTTATAGAAATACCAAAACACTTACAAATTAACCACTATTTGGTTGACAGTTCAAAATTGTTTATCATTAAAAGTTGCACATAGCAGTAATGTTACGTAATCGTTGAACTTAGCTCTCTTAGGGTCTATTTCACTACTCTGTTAAGTTCCTGTTACTTTATGTAAAATATATCTGTAATTCCGTATATGTTTAATCAAACAAGATAAACAGAGGCAGCTTCACAATGTTACTCGCATAACATTATAAAGCACGGTCGCGAAGCATGAAGAATTTCGTACAATGAACTTATCTCTATGTGTCTCTAACTACCGTAAAGCCCCTCAGACTGCGAGCCTCTTTCAATACGAATGCCCGGGAGTGACAGAGACATAATGACAGGTCATTGAAATTAACTGGTTTGGGTGGTGAAACAAGGGGCCATCCATAACTTACGTCACACCAATTTCGATCAATTTGGACCCCCCCCCCCCCCCCCAACATCTCGCATTGCATCACGCCGGTACTCTGACTCAACCTCGTATATAAAATTTTACTAAATTGGAATAACCACTTTAGACACAAGACTTAATAAGTGGTTATTCCAAATTCATAAATTTTCATATACGAGGTTGAGTCAGAGTACCGTCGATCTCCGTTTCTCGCGACGCTTCTACCTATATACATTTAGTATGAAAACTGATTCAAGGGGCGCCGCGACTGCGACGCCCTCCCGACCCACGTCTCTTCTGTATGGCTTGCGCCTAACACCTGTATATCTTGATTACAGAGCTCGGTAACCAAATAGAGGTGTTGACAGTGGGGGATGACAACAGCGGGGACGGCGAGGAGGAGGAGGAAAGCGTGCCTGTTTGTAGCGTGGCGCGCGACGCGAGCGCCGACGACGTTTGCGCAGACGCAGCCGTCGCGCCGTTGCACGCGCGTGTTGCGCGAGACGCCTCGCCTACACAGGTAATCTACTGAAAAATAACAACATAGTACCTAATACAGTTTAATCCGATTATAACGACGTCTAAGGGGCCGGTGATATTACGTCGTACTAAGCGAACGACGTATATGTAAACTCGGGCAATTTCGTGACAAATCAATTTTTAGAAGTAATTGCAAATTGTTCCTTTCTCGCTCGCCCAGCGCTATGAGACTTTTTCAAACTAAAAGAAGACTTATTTTCTGCGTCATAAGGTAGCATTTAAATACATGTTATTTGCTCGTGTAACACCAAGAAAAGCTTCAAACATAGTATCAGGGAATTAAGCGAGTCACGTAATTACCAAAGTTTACTAATACTAAGCGAACTGACAATTTTAATTTTATTTTTTATTGAAAAACAAAACATATATTTTTTCGTTGTCGTTAAATTATGCGCGCAAATTAGCCCAAACTTTGGTTAGCCACTCTGTGACATCTTTCTGTTGAACGATTTACATTGAATTCCTTCGTAAACATAAAATTCGACTCGCCCGGTTGTAAACGTACTAGAACACTTTTTTCTTCAATGGATATTTTTTTGCTTTGAAGAAGTAATTTTTGTACGTGTACACTCACTCAACACCACAACCGCTACAAAAAAATACTAACTTTCAAAATCTCTGTGTGTGCAGGTAGCAGAAATCGAGGGTTCCGTAGAAGGTGCAGTAGAAACATTCGTGGTGACGCCAGCGAGACACGGGACACTCTACAAGTGCAGGATAGCTCGGGACAGGAAAGGCATGGACCGAGGTCTCTATCCCACGTACTTTCTTCATTTAGAAAAGGACTATGGGAAGAAGGTGTTTCTATTGGCTGGTGAGTGAAAATTTTATACTCCATTTAATTTACAATTATAAACCACAACAACATTATATTGCGGCGCGTGAACTGTAATCTCTTTACAATTTGTACTAGAGTAACAATTGACGACACGCAAATTAAGTGACATTAAAACAATTTTATTTTGCGGCTCCCAGACTATTGTACTGTACTATTTGCTAGGTAAGAAATAGTTGACGAGCCGCAATATAATGATGTTATGGTTTTCAATTCTAAATTAAATGAAGTATAGATTTTTTTTATTTTATACCTCCAACTTGGCATACATTGAATACTAAGCCAAGGCAAATATGTAACAATTTACATTCTTTTGATTTCATAAATAATATTTATTATTTTTTAAAAAGCGTTTTTATAAATAAAAAATACTCGTCAATAAAAATAAAAAAAAGAAGTATAATCACGAACTATTATTTGCTAAAATTAACTCGACGTTTCGACCAGTTAACAAGTTACATACATAAGTACACTATGATCTGCCTCATAGGTATTCAAAAGTATGACATTCAGTTAGAAAATCTGTAAAAAATTACAAATAAGTAGAAAATTATGAGTGTTGTGAAAGCGAAAGATGTATGTCAGGATCGTAGCAGTTGGAAACAAATACTCTCTGCCTCTGCCTACCCCTTAGCTGGGGAGGAGGATATATACACGTTAGAAAATAAGACTGTTGTATAATAAAAAACAATTATTCACAGCTCGCAAACGAAAAAAATCTGCAACCTCCAACTACCTGATATCCACGGATCCTACTGAGTTAACGCGTACTGCGGACAGCTTCGCGGGCAAACTTCGCTCCAACCTCATCGGCACTGCGTTCACTGTCTACGACAACGGCAAGGCTTGGCGTAAGCACGATAACGCGCAGACAAGGCACGAGCTGGCTGCTGTTGTTTATGTGAGTTTACTGTGTTGGAAAATTATTAGCTAGGTCTCTAATAGACCCATGGGGCAAGCTTGGCTCCAACCTCATCGGCATTGCGTTCACTGTCTATGACAACGGCAAGGTTGGGCGTAAAAACGAGCTGGCTGCTGTTGTCTATGTGAGTTTACTGTGTTGGAAAATTATTAGCTAGTTTTCTAGTAGACCCATGGGGCTGGCAGGGGCAAGTTTGGCTCCAACCTCATCGGCACTGCGTTCACTGTCTACGACAACGGCAAGGCTTGGCGTAAGCACGATAACGCGCAGACACGACACGAACTGGTTGCTGTTGTTTATGTGAGTTTACTGTGTTGGAAAATTATTAGCTAGGTTTCTAATAGACCCATGGGGCAAGCTTGGCTCCAACCTCATCGGCATTGCGTTCACTGTCTATGACAACGGCAAGGTTGGGCGTAAAAACGAGCTAGCTGCTGTTGTCTATGTGAGTTCACTGTGTTGTAAAGTGATGAACTAGTTCTCTAGTAGACCCGTGGGGCTGCCAGGGGCAAGTTTGGCTCCAACCTCATCGGCATTGCGTTCACTGTCTGTGGCTTGGCGTAATTATGACCACTCGCAGAAACGAGGTAGCTGCTGCTGTCTATATTAGTTTACTGTGTTGGAAAGTAGTTAATCACATCCAACACAGTAACCACCCAAAAATAAAGAAAGAAATAAAAAGATTATTTGTAGAGCTTGTCTAGTTTAAAATGACGCGCCCCACCACCGCACTCACGCTCAGGATTCGAAACTCAATTCAAGCTACAATAGACTCTATTGTAGCTCAAATTGAGCTTCAAATCCCGTGCGCAAACGCGGTGGTGGGGCGCGTCATTTCAAACTAGACAAGCCATAACATGGTTATTGATGGAAATTGTCACAGAATGGTCCCAACTCAGCATTATGTCGGCCTTTCAGCCGACGCTTGGAACCATTTTTCTCACAATTCGACTTAATAACAACAGTCAACCCGACAACAAAAATTTATCACCAACCTAAAAACCCATTAGTAAGATATTTGTACTATTCCGTTTTAATTTTTCATCCCACAACAAATAAAACCATTAACAAATAAATGGGTTTTATTCGCGAATTTGCTCGCGTAAATAAAAACAGTAATACAATAAAACTAAATACTAATTACAAATTAAATTTAAATAAATTAACAGTATAATTAAAAATAAAGCAAAACTAACTAAACTAAAAACTAAATAAAATTCATAAATGGTTCCCCCCGCGGCATGGACCCAAAGATACTGGCAGCATTACCTCGCTGTACAGCAATGCTGATACGTTGAGCGAGGAAGCTGCCAGCTCTTCGGTCCCCTGTGGTATCACAGAGCCTTTTCGAAAGTTCTTTATAGAGTATTTTTGCGCTGGGGCCCCACGGACCTAAGGTCTCAACCCCGAATGGTAGAAAGTAGTATTCAGAGCCGAGACCTTTGTATTTATTTGCCTTGAGTTTCTCCGCCGCCTCTGCTGCTGCACCAGCTTGATTTGCTGTTCCGCGGACGTGGGAAGGAGCTAGTGTGTCTACTTCATTTTCATTTTATTTCAGGACACCAACGTTCTAGGCTTCAAAGGTCCGCGCAAGATGACTGTCATCCTACCAGGCATGACTCCAGATCGCCAGCGAGTAACAATAGAACCTAAGGACGACAGCGAAACCCTCCTCGAGCGCCTCAAAGCGCAAAACCTGGACGACATCGTGGTACTCCACAACAAAACGCCAGTATGGAACGATGAGACACAATCCTACGTGCTGAATTTCCACGGTCGCGTCACGCAGGCAAGTGTGAAAAACTTTCAAATCGTACACGATTCTGAACCTGATTATGTAGTTATGCAGTTCGGGCGTATATCGGAAGATATTTTCACCATGGACTACAGATATCCACTGTGCGCTTTGCAAGCATTTGGGATCGCGCTGAGTTCTTTCGATAGTAAATTGGCGTGTGAGTAGGTATTTTGCGTTTAAGTTTATTGGATATTTAAGTTGAGATGAGAACTGTTACTGTCATACTCGCACACGTTTTAGAGTAAAGTAAAACTCAAACTTAACTGCAATTTACGCTTGTTACTGCCATTTGTTTTCTTGCGTGCGGCCACAGCATGGGTAAGCCTTCCCCTAGGTGGTCTGATAACTTTGCGGCATTCTTTTGGGAGGCCTGTGTCCAACTGTGTATGTTAGACGATGATTACTGCCATTTATTATGGAATGGGGTTAAGATACGACCTGAAAATTCAAACCCTTGGCAACACAAACCGCGCGGGGTGCGTGCGCGGTCTATAATACTGAATCATATATATGGTGACACACCGGCGGTGCGGCACAGCGTATATAATTCAGTGTTATGCAACGCGCTGGGCACGCTCCGACGCCGTCGCGCGCACGCCCCGCGCTGTGGTCTGTGGAGGGCTTCATGTAATTTCCATAAGGTTTTTAATTATTGTCTTTCATCCAAGGTCGTATTTTAGCCTTTTTAACCGCACCCTTATTATGTTTTAAATGTAAAAGTTAACAAATGCAACAGATTCTATGTTTTATCTTAAAAATGTGTGCTAATTTGACAGTAAAAATTTACATCTTAAAAAAACGAAGTATAATTGTATTTTTATGTATAAATGCATTTTTTGCCATTAGATTAGATTAGTTGCGTATTTTATTTATATTTACATTCCACAATGAATTTGTTTAGTAAAGATGTTTACACACAGTTTTAAATAGCACTGTATTAAGATGGGTCCACATCAATGTCTAAAGAAATCTAAAAAATCTGCTACACAATGTCCATTAGTCTCGATGGTATTGTTGTCCTCAAATTATACGAAAAAATACTTAACATTTACATTGATGTGGATGGCATTTTGAATCATAAAGTTAGTTTTGGTGCTTTTTGTGATGTTGGTTGTGTTGGAATTGTCTCAAACAAGTCAATCGCTGGATTTGCAAACATTCGTTTATTTCGCACAAAACTAGTTTTAACGAATGAGGTAAAGCCAGCATAAACTTAACTACGAAGTAGTCATGCTAATATAGTTTATAAAATAATTCATGACATTTTGGTTTGGAATCTTATTTTGTGACAGATGAAATTTTCTACTTAGTTTGAAGAAAAATTAATTACTTAATAGGAGTATACTGTAAATTGGAATAACGCCATTCTATTTTATTTATTTGGTTGTATGTAAGATTCTCAGCACTGGTCTCATTTTTTTTTTAATTTGGCTCAATGAAATTGGTATTTAAAACTAATGACATATTTTAAATCGTGTTGACAAAATATCCAATTTAGTATTATTTATTAAGTGAATTTTACGTAGGTGTTTTAATGCATTTTACAAGTTTTTATTTAACTTGCTACGAGTATGTTCGTATGTAATTTCATATCAAGTTAAATCGAGGCTAAATATATACTCACTGTTCACTGCTCACTCCGTTAACAAACAAAGTAATAATTTCTCTTCGTTTTTATTTTGGATTTACTGAGCCTTCCAAAGTTTCACTGAAATAGTTTGATCATTCTCGTAATTATTTTGGGAGAGGAGACATTTCTGTGAACAAGTGTGTTAGCTGTCTTTGACATGACTGTGTCAAAAAGACTTATGACTTGAAATCATGACAAATTTAATACCGCCCTAGTCATTTTAATTAGTTCAATATAAAGATTAAATATGCATTAATCATATGAGATTTATTGTATTTTAAATATGTACTGTATATAGGGAAACTCTCGTGTAAAAGACGTGGTAAAAACTAACATCGGAATTTCAGGGGCAAAATCAAATCCAAGATACAATATGTACTTAGTAGGGCAAAAGGTTATTTTTTATAAATTCCACCATATTTCTTTTTTATCGTAATAAGGTTAGAAAACTGCAGTATTATTGTAATTGTATCTGCATTTGGGTGGGTGAATGCATTTTAGGTTTATAATTATAAATCTTTGTCTTATTCTGTGTAGGTATTTTCTTCTATGTAGGGGCGCGCACTCCCTTTGCTCCCCTCTCCTGGTGTCCATACAAAAAGTATATAGATACAATACAATACAAATATTCTTTATTGAGCACCAAAAGCAGTACAGTGACACATTACTTGTTTTATCATTCAACATCCTTCAGCATTCCATTTTGCCCTAAATATTCCGAAGTTCCGATGTTCTGGTTTTTAAAAATTAAGCATACGAGGAAACGCACAAACTTTGACGGGACTTGAGTAAATAGATTTAGGATATTAAGTTTTATTTTTCCTACTTTATGTTAAATTAATTGAACACGCTTTTTACGGTGCCATTTTCTGTTTAACTTTTTATATATTATGTAACACAATACATAATTTCCTTAATGCCGTGGTACAGTCAAGAAAAGTTTCACTCTAGTACGCGATTCCGTTTGATTCAGACTGTACTATTGTTTCGTATAGTTTCGCCTGATTTGTTCTCACACAATTTTGAACTTTTCCCAGTGAAGATAAGATTACATGTTCAATTACACTGAAACGGCGTGTTAGTTAAACTGCGTAAGTTCTAAATACAGTTTTAATGTATTATATAGTTATGATGACACCGCTATAGTATTATCTAATTTGTTGTTTATTGTATTTTCTTTCTGAACAGCAGACTAAAATAAAATACGCGCACATTTCCCATATGTTTACGAAATACACAAACAACTTGTAGGAGCCGTTCAAACCACAAATTATACTTTTTTAAACTCCAGCGATTGGTAGTTTTTTCATTTCAAAACATTGGAGAATTATTTCTAGAAAAACATTTTTGATTTCCCATAAACTCAGTAAACCCGCTTTTTACGGTGATGTAATATTTAAATATGTATTAGAGTCTGCCATAAAGTTTTGGATATTCTTCGCAAAATTTATTTTTGGTTTTGTTTCATTTAGTACTACTTAATCAACTTTTTCAAAATAGGCCTATTTATTTACCCTTACAAATATAGCAGTTAATACCATAATACATAACAATCCGAGGAAAACTGTATTCTAAATTTTGTCTAATCCTAAATACATATACACATTTACTACCGAGTGCCTGAGTACTTTCCGATTCATACAAAAATATTTATTTTTATGCTGTTGTACAGTGTTGCCAAGTCTCCTGTTTTTTACAGGAGATCTACTGATTTTTATCGGAAAGATAACTAGTTCACTTTTTGATTACGTTGGTAAATTGTTATTCCTTAGACAAAGAAATAAATACCAATCTAAAACAAAAAAAAATGTTTTTGAGAAAGTTTTTCTTGATCTCCAATTTTTGTTTCGCAACATCTAATGACTTCATCAAATTCTACCTGGCAACACTGATCGCAACTTTTTCTTTATAAATCATTTCTCTAGTTCTTTTACTTCATTTATAAATTACACTAATATTACACTTACCCCGTTTCTTCATCCATTGATCAAATTTATTTGACGGATAAATGTGATGCTGTCTCTGTTTGTTTTGTTCGAATAGACGGAGACGGCATCACATTTATCCGTCGGTTAAAATTAATCAATGGGTGGCGAAACAGCCCCTTAGTGATTCTCACACATTCACAATAATTTGAACGAGCTTACCCTTATATGATTTATAGTTACGACAATAAATAATCTGTCCACTGCCTTGTATTAAACCTTCCACAGACCGCAGCGCGGGGTTTGCGCGCGACGGCGACGCAGTTGTCCCGCCCAGCGGGCTGCATAACACTAAATCATATACGCTGTCCCGCGCTATCGGTGTGTGTCACCGTATATATGATTCAGTGTTATAGACCGCGCTTTGCACGCTCCGCGCTGCGGTTTGTGGTGGCCTTCATATTATTGACTGTATTTTTTTTAACTTTTAACAAATATAGCAATGAATAGAAACTAAATAAATGTGTGCCTATAATAGGATATGTGTCTAGATAGCTAAAAGTAGAAAAATAAAATGTTTGTATTATAAATAAAATGGAAAAACTCAACGCGTCAATATGAAATATGAGCTTTTTGTGTAGATGTACGTTAGATATAGTAATTCAAGTATTTATGGTGGAAAATGATTTCACTAAATAGATTTATCTTATATTTGAGTACACTATTTTGAAATAGTAATTTATAATCTTATATGCGGAGCCCGTCACACTAATAGTAGAGGCATAATGTTTCTCTCTCTGTCATACACTATGTTTTTTACTTCCGTTATCATTATCGATAGGAACTACCTGGTAATTAACTTTTTGACTAATCAAAAAAAAACTTCTTAATAGGTACATAATAAACAAATATTGAGTTCACAGTCATTGTAAAAGGTCTTTTAGAGTAACAAAAATTTAGTGTCAAATATGACAATGTTTTACTTTCGACAGCACAGCTTAGATTGGTTGTACTGTACAGTCAAGTGTAAAAATATGTACTTAATGAAAGTTTCAAAAATAAGTACCACAGACTCTTATTCCGACGCAATAGGGCCGTAGTAACATATTTTTGAGTGGTTCGAATTGATACTTATTTTTGCACTTGACCCTACATACAGTACTGCGGATATTTAATTAAATTTAATTATTAATCATCTTTTATACAATAACAGTTGGGAAACTAGCGTCTTGGTGAAACTCCTCTTAAATATCCCCTTAAAGTTAACGGGGGAAAAAACATGGTGTATAATGCGTCTGACTAAAGATCGAATGGACTGTCTAAGGTAGACGGTGGGCTCGTGATATATAAAACTGCATATATGCAATCATATAAAAATCATGTTTGTATTGTATTCTCGCCCTGATATTGATATACATTATCGGAATCTACATTTACTTATGTCATATAATATGCCGCATTAAACCTGATCACATTGGTTTAGGTAGGACTATTATAGTATTAGCATAAAACAAGCTGATGAAATTGGAATATTAGAAATTCCCTTCATTGTTCTGTAGTTTTATCTGTACGATTTTTTTGTCTTTACAATATTCAATTGTAATCACATATTATCAAGAAAATATCACTTTAAACATGAAACTACCGTGAGACTCGCTCATAGTGAAAATATACGGATCACTCACGTGACGTGTGGCTCCGGGAAGAAGGGCTACGGATTAGCCCGAAATAAGTCGAGTTAGTCGTTTTAAGACGTGAGTGATCCGTATATTTTCACTACTAAGAAAATATCAATAATGTTGGTAATTATTTCACTAAACCAATGTGAAAATGTTGATCATGAACACTGCAAGGTTTCTTAAAATTAATTCGAAATATTTCAGTATGTGATTTGGATTAGTTTGACTGTACTCCTCTCTAATGCTGGCACTTCACTTGGCGTATTTGACGAAATAGTTGCGTGTGCGAGAGAGGAGCACTATGCCGATTCTAGCGTGAAAGACGGAGATGGCAATAGCGCAACGCGAACACGCAACGCCAAGTGAAGTGCCACCATAAGGGTGCTTTTCCACCTGCTATGATACGTTGCAATGGATGCGTTTGATATACACCAATCTTATTCATTGGTCCATATAGCATAGCACTGGTGGAAACGGGTTCAACTAAGCTATACTTTTTATATGGAAAGAAACGTGCTCTGGGTCTTCCTCAAGCGGCTACATAGCTTAGCATTAAATAAATAAATATCACGGGACAATTCACACCAATTGACCTAGTCCCAAAGTAAGCTTAGCAAAGCTTGTGTTATGGGTACTAGGCAACGGATAAACATACTTATATAGATAGATACATACTTAAATACATATTAAACACCCAAGACCCGAGAACAAACATTCGTATTTTTCATACAAATATCTGCCCCGACACGGGAATCGAACCCGGGACCTCAAGCTTCATAGTCAGGGTCTCTAACCACTAGGCCATCTGGTCGTCATTAGTGGAAACTGTGATATGGTTTCGTGGCATAGCATTCACATCCTTGCAGCATAGCTGTATAACAAAGCTGTGGTAGAAAAGCACCCTAAATGTTTTTCAGGATATTGGTTGATGTTCCGATCCAATCCGATTAAAAACTCTTAGGTACAGAGGTGTATAGTCATAGTACCCCAACTACCTACTTCAGGATTAATTTTAAGTAACGTTGTGTATTTCACACAAATTATGACTTTTGGGGGTATTGTGCCTTTGGTAATGTAATTATAGGTTTAAGGCCGGATTTCACAATCGATTTTTATAGAGTACCGTAAGATTATTTAGTTGCTACCGTAATGGTGACCACGGTAGTGCTCTAATGTAGTTATGTCGGATTTAGTGACCAGAAGTCGTAATGAGTAACGCGGGGGCAATCGCGATCGCATGCACCATTTCTTTCCACCTTCATTTTATACCTTTGGGGGGGCCATCCATTAATCACGTGATCTTTTATTTAGCATTTTTAAGAGAGTAGGTGAGATTTAAGACTAATCCCCCCCTTCCCCTCCCCCATCCAACATCACGTGTATTTTTAGTACCTACAAAGAATCTTAAAATTTTTCGAATATTATCTTTAAATACAGGTATAAAGTATAATATTATTTTATTCTGAAATTTATGGACCATGATAAAAATGTCTAGACAGAAAGGTTGCAGGTTGTTTTTGATTGGCATTTTAATCAAAATTATAAATGTGTTTGACGAAGAAATAAATACACGTGATATTTACTAGACCCCCCCCCCCCCCTCTTGTGATATTTCGTGATTTTTGTCAACGACGACGGTTGACGGCCCCTTGACCCGAGTGTGTTAGGCTTGATTTCCTCCTACGCTGACATCGGTCGCTGACGTCGGTCGAGCGTACGAATATACACAATACTCTATGGGTCACCGCACAGCGACACTGACGTCCGCGGTAGATTTATTGCTACGCGCCGCTGATGGCGCGCGTCGGTCTCGCTCGTCGGCGCCACGCGCGTCAGTGCGCTGACGGCGCTGACGCGCAATACACCACTATCGCGCGCTCAGTGCGAAGCTGACCGCTGACGTCGGTCGCGCGTACGAATAAACACAATAGTCTATGGGGCACCGCACAGCGACGCTGATGGCCGCGCGTTTTTCATACGCGACCGACGGTACGCTCGACCGACGTCAGCGTAGGGGGAAATTAAGCCTGAGACAGTAAAGGTTGTTTTATATCTACAGACATTGAGCGTGCCAGACATCGTTTATTTATATCTTCAGACATTAAGCGCATGAGACATGTGCCAAGACAGACTCCGTTTTATTCACATCTAGCAGAAGCGTGCCGTGTCAGACATCGACAGACACCGTCGTCAAGAACAAAAGTCGTCTGCACGGTTCCGGTGCCCTATTCACACGGACCGGCGGATAACCAGAGACATGTACCGGACATAAATCGAGTAGATAAAATATTCTTTTCTCAAACATGTTATGAAATATTGACGTTATGTTCCTTATAATACGCCACGAAGTGTCACGATGCAGGCGCGGCGTGGTGTGCGGCTAGAAGAGAGGTTAGTAATGGAATTTCATACAACATTGCTGGCCTTGGCCAGCAAAGTGATAGTCTATTGTTTCATACCATGTCGTTAGGTCTATGGCATCATAGCATTTAGCCATTAAAAAAAAACTATGGTGTGATGATGATGGTGATGATGATGGTGATGATGATGATGATGGTGATGATGAGATGATGGTGATGATGAGATGATGATGGTGATGATGATAGTGATGATGATGATGATGATGATGGTGATGATGATAGTGATGATGATGGTGATGATGATGGTGATGATGACGACGATGATGGTGATGATGATGATGTTGCATGTTTGAGAAAAACTCTATACAAGCCTTGGCCACGAACAGGGATTGCCGGCCTCGTATCTCTAGATGGCCTCGTTAACACTCGGCCATCTATAACTACTCGGCCGGCAATCCCCTATTTCGCGGCCGCTGCAGTAATGTACTATTCCGCGCGTACTGGCCGGGCACGGCCCGCGTCTGTCGGCGTCTTCGCGGCTGTGTTACAATAAAAAAAAAAAAAAAAAAAATATTAGGGGACAATCTTACACAAATCGACCTAGTCCCAAACTAAGCAAAGCTTGTACTATGGGTACTAGACGACGATAAACATACTTATATAAATAAATAAATACTTAAATACATAGAAAACATCCATAACTCAGGAACAAATATTCGTGCTCATCACACAAATAAATGATTTGAACCCAGGACCTCTTGCTTCGTAGGCAGGGTCACTACCAACTAGGCTAAAGCGGTCGTTACGATACGATAGATATAAATTCATTAATAGACACTGTATAGATAGAAGAATATTATTTTGTCTGCCACGGCATGTGTCTGACACGCTCAAAGTCTATAGATATAAACCGACCTTAAGGCCTCAGGGACTCGCAGACTTTAAGGGTATCAGGAGGAAGAAAAATCGATTGAGAAAAACCATCTGAATATTTGTGCCTTTTGTTTTCATTACTACTTTGTATTTTGTACCTGATGCTACATATTCTTAGCACCAATTTAGAACCCGTTAGAAGCTTTGTCGAAAAAGCTCACGTGTTTAGTATTAGTGATGTGGTAGGGTAGATAAATGTTTGCCATCTATAGGTAGGGCAGCATATTCTGCCGTCGTAAAAGTGGCACAACTAGCATTTTTTGTGAAACAGAAAAAGCCTAAGTGCACACTTGTTCTTTGTAAACTTATGCTGTTTCTTTTTCGAGCAAGTTTGCAGTTGTGCCTTTTATAAATACGACGGCAGTATTTACAAGCTCATAAATATGCACAATTAAGGTGTAAGCACATATTTGTTTTTGCACTAATGCATCCATAATATAAAAGAAAGTAAACAACTGTATCTGATATGCCTTGGAATTAAATCATAATAAAATTGTTCTGAATACAACTATCTGAAATAATCTTCAACTATTTTCTAATTGAAAGAAGTCCCTATTTGTGATATCTACTGTAAATAATGTAATGCTGCATACATATGTTTACCAAGTAATGTTAAGCTTTGACATGTAAAATTGCATTTAAAAATGTAATATCGTCCAAAATGAAAACTACATTTCAATTTGATGAATTGATTGTACCTGTTGACTGAGTTGTGAGGCTTACTGGCTGGTCTAATATCCTTTGGTATAAGAAATGTTTATACATATACTGTATAGGACAAAATTAGAGATTCCATAACAAAAGGGCTGTAATATCATAGTGTGACTGACACCACATAATAGAAGAAATACTTAAGAGGAAGTGGCATGTTAACGAGGCACGCTGATCATAAATATGTTCAACTGACCATGATTATGTAAAATTCGCTGTCAAATTTTAATTTTTTGTAGCCATGTATTCAGCCGTGTGGAATCTTAAGTTCTTTCGCATAGAGTTAATTTTACAATGCAAGATTATAGAGACATCTGTCGGGTGATGACTACTTTTTTTTATATAGCTTTCAATTATCTTTCCGCCATGGACTTAATACCTAACCAGGACTGAGTACTAACTTTATTAGTCATATACATCTAATCTAATACCTTTAAACGAGCAATTCTTGTATATATGTATATATAATCAGGATCTCGGAAACGGCTCCAACGATTTCGATGAAATTTGGTATGTGGGGGTTTTCGGGGATGAAAAACTGATCTAGCTATGTTTCATTTTCAGAAAATCGCTTTTACTCGTGTTTTCCGGCTATTTTTGTTTGCATTAGAATATAAAGCTAAATTTCGCCCACTTCGAGCAGATCATAATGGCACATTAGAAATCGCGTGGTCGCGGATCCAGCCGACCTCGGTTCGAATCCACGTTTTTTTTTCCACAATTTTTAGTTTTTTTAAGTTTATTTTTCATGAGAAAACGTCAAGTTTCTTCTTTTGTGAGAAAAAGTTACTTTTTTGTGAGAAAAAGTTACTTTTTTGTGAGAAAAAGTTACTTTTTTGTGAGAAAAAGTTACTTTTTTGTTAGAAAAAGTATTATAGGGAACGTGCAGTAACTATAGGCGGCAGCACTAATGCGACAGAAGAGACACTATGCGGACAGTAAAACAAACTTATCAAGGTAAAACATTCAAATTGATGGCACCCTTATGGCACCAGTTGGCAGCACCGTCTATGTGCACGTTCCCTATTGGGAGCACAGAACAGGAAAAGCCGGTTGTCTGTAAAGTCGGTTTACGGACGATAGTTTAACGTGACTCACCCAACCTCCGGTGTTTTTGTCAAATATCTTGAAAACGGTGCATCCTACGACAAAATCAATGAAATTTTCATCCCCCCTTTGGTACCCCCGCGCTCCCTCCCCCGCATCCCCTCCCCCCCTCTCACCCACCCCCCCACCCCTCCGGTGTATATAATCAGGATCTCGGAAACGGTTCCAACGATTTCGATGAAATTTGGTATTTGGAGGTTTTCGGGGATGAAAAATTGATCTAGCTTGGTCTTATCTCTGGGAAAACGCTTGGTACCGAGTTTCTGCCCGAGCAGAGCTCGGTCGCCCAGGTACTATACTGTATAGGACAAAATTAGAGGATCCATAACAATAAGGGCTGTATATCATAGTGTGACTGACACCTTAATTTTACAATGCAAGATTATAGAGACATCTGTCGGGTGATGACTACTTTTTTTTATATAGCTTTCAATTATCTTTCCTAACCAGGACTGAGTACTAACTTTATTAGTCAATCAAAAGTGACCCATACCTAGCCATACAGTTTAATAATGGCAACTAGAGACAGCGGTCCGAGAGATTACATACAAACTAGAGAAACTAGAGAATTGAGTCCCACTCGTACCAGTACTTGTTATCACCCTAATTAGAACGAGATGCAATTCTCTGGTTATTTTTTTTACGGCCTCACTTTTTTGTCGCAGTACTCAGTCCTGGTTAGGTATTAAGTCCATGCTTTCTGCTTATACCATGCTAATGCTAGGTGCCGCACGTTGTATTTATTTTCTATTCTGTTGTATGCGTTTAGAACTTATTTTATTACTTTTTTCGAATAGATACTTCGACGAATATCACCAAGATTTCAAAGTGTGTGTTATTTGCGGCACCACTGGTTTCGATACAAACCGGGACTTGACATTGCCTCTTGTTTTTTTCTATTCCGTGGCTGACACCAACAAAATACTTACTATCGTAAACCTGGGTTGCTGGTCGCATTGATATTGTGCATATGAGGTGAATGTTTCACTTGTCGATGAAAAGAAGATTGAAAGCTTGACCTTCAACAGCCTTTATTAAAGTAGCAAAAAACAATTAAGTATTAGGTAAAGGCATTGCTCGGTACCCAGTGACGAATTGTTTTTAAATAAGTCGAATTTGCTAGATACAGCAAAACTTGTGACATGTTGCTGAATACATAAGGTTCATTAAGACAGTAAGCCCAAGTGGTCAATAAATGGCCTATATAAAACTAAACCGAACGACGTTTACAGTTCTATTATGGAGTAAGTATTTCAAGTGGCGACTAATGAATATTAATGAATAGGACCTATGCATATGATGTATTTTTTAGACGCAGACGATGCACAGTTTACGCGATTCAGACGAGAACTTGTACTAGCTTTTCGAGAATTTGCGGTGGCGTAAAGCGTGTGGACTGCGCTTAAATAATACACCGTGTGCATAGACCCTTGTGCTGCTTAAATTGAAGGATAGTTTACTTCAAGCATATAGAACAGTGCTGCGCATAAAGGTTAAAAGTTATAGAGTATTGGACCAAGAATTAACCTTTTCTACGCCAACGACGGATATATGAGTCACGGCGAGCAGAGCGATATCTACCTACATGCATTTCTGTAGGGTTCAACTTCACGTTTGACATTCCGATGTCATGGCGTATGAGTGAGAGCGGTTGTATTTCACAAAGCATTGAAAAGGTTAAACTAGTTCCTCTTTCCATTCAAAACACAAGTATTACAAGTGTTTTACTGCAGCATATGCATAACATTGAATGCTTTGTACCCATTGATACAAGACCTAGCCTTATTAGGAATTTTGAGGCTTATTAAAGTATAGTTTATACCCATTGTAGATAGTCCTGATGTGATTATTTTATATTTAATAACATTCCTTTTTGTGATATGAAAATCATGATTTGTATTAATATAAATGGATTCATAAAATTATTTTGGCGTTTTAATTGTTCCTCATGAAAACACCTTGAGTAAATTTATTCAGAATTTTTAATATCAATTTATCACATTTCCTGCACTAAACTTGCCCAGATATTGATATTGCAAAACATTAAAATAAATAAATAATAAATATTAGGGGACAATCTTACACAAATCGAACTAGTCCCAAACTAAGCAAAGCTTGTACTATGGGTACTAGACGACGATAAACATACTTATATAGATAAATAAATACTTAAATACATAGAAAACATCCATAACTCGGGAACAAATATTCATGCTCATCACACAAATAAATGCCCTTACCGGGATTTGAACCCAGGACCTCTTGCTTCGTAGGCAGGGTCACTACCAACTAGGCTAAAGCGGTCGTTAACATTTCATCATTCATTTGCTTTCAACTGTCCAAAAAATTATAACAGCAGCATGGGGCAAGACCATGCAATATGACTAGTACTATGCGAGATATACAGGATGAATTCAAATTGGTGATACAAAATGAGTGTTTCGTACTCAGTTAATAATGGACAATGCGCTAACTCATTTGTTCTAATTTAATTAGTCTTATAAAATTTGGGGCGTCCATACATACAACAACCGCTTTAGCCGAGTTGGTAGTGACCCTGCCTACGAAGCAAGAGGTCCTGGGTTCAAATCCCGGTAAGGGCATTTATTTGTGTGATGAGCACGATTATTTGTTCCTGAGTTATGGATGTTTTCTATGTATTTAAGTATTTATTTATCTATATTTAAGTATGTCTATCGTCGTCTAGTACCCATAGTACAAGCTTTGCTTAGTTTGGGACTAGGTTGATTTGTGTGAGATTGTCCCCTAATATTATTATTATTGAGATTGTGAAAACACACACTTGTGAAACACTAATTTTGTATCACCAATTTGAATTCAGCATTCATCAAATTTGTTAAAATAAGACAGATATGAACTTAAAACCATCCCCTCTAAAACTACATGTGATGCAGTTATGCAGTATTTACATAATGTAAGGCTGACTTGCACAGACCAGAGTTAACTGTATAGCCCCAAGTTAAGTGCTAACCCAGGGTAACAAGTGTCAAAATGTATGGAACTGTCATCCTTAAACCAAGGTTAACGACTTAAATTTTTAACCCTAGTCTGTGCAAGTGGCCCTAAGTAGATAAGCAGTTTTGCACTATCCCCAACAAAGTCTTTGTGGTATTTCGGCACTATCGAAAAGAGTTGGATGAAGGAAGACTTGATGTGGCTTTCAGTGATAGTGAAATTTGGTATACTTCACATATGTTAGCCACATGAAATATTAAAATATAAATAATCAAAGCCAGACCAGGGGTCCTCAAAACATTTTGGATTAATACATTTGTAATATAATATGTTCTGTACATTTTTTTTTTAATAAACCTGGCGTGGAGTTTTTGACTTACGATTACAATGTATTATGTTATGAGTATTGTGACCCAATCAACTCAAGAATTAGTACTTCACTATCACAACATAACCTAACCACACACAGGTTTCTAAACGAGACAAGTGATAATGAAAATTCCAAATGGTTTTTATATTTTTTTTATTGTCAGCTTACATACAAAACTTATTCGGTCTTAGCGGCCGCGGCTTTAGGTTTCTTCGCCTTGATGGGCCTCTGAGATCTGAGGATGGCAGAGGCGCGACGGAGCGTGGCCTTTGATAAGTCAGTGCGGTAGTGGTTGGCTTTAAGCAGCTTCTTTACCTTGAAGAGGGATCTCCTCGCGCCAGCTTTGAATGAACGGCGCACCAGAGTCTTAGCGGGCTTGTTGCCGGACTTAACCTTCTTGGTCACAACTGTGAATCCCTTCCTGTCTGGGTTTTCAACCACGCCGACGGCTTTCTTGTGGATCAGACCATTGTATCTGTAGGAGTTGAGGTTAGTCACATTGTTGGGCTCCTTGCTGAAGGGCTTCCTGATGTTGCGCTTCTTCACGATGAAGGCGCTGTTGTTGCGGATGATCATCCAGTTGAGATGGGACGACATTTTTCTAGTTTTATCGTAAAAACTAGCTACAGAAGCAACGTGCTCACGACGTGTCCGTAGACAAAAGGAAGAGGAGGATTGTTTATGGTTAACATAGCTGTCAAATTTAATGTTGCCGTTGCAACAATTACTTTTACCCCGATGGATTACATGAAGTTAAACACAAACGTTAATATTTAATGCTATGATTTTTATTTAATAAATAAATAAATATATTTCACAATAAAAAATAATACAATTTTAAGTTTTATCCTCTAGCCGTTCTACTTCTACACTTAGTTATTGTTCTATAGGGTACTTAATAAATATTATGATGAAATTGTACGAAGCCTATTTTAAAAACAAAGGGAATAAGTTTTATCCTCTTTAGAATACGGACTGAAATTCATATAATCAACTTCTTTTTTATTATTTGTCGGTACGGTTAACACCAACATGCTTCATCAGTTAATATTGGGGCAGTCTATGCAAAGTTTTAAAATGTGATTCTGTGTAATTATACGACTATTATATCAAACGATTTTATTTGCAATTAAATGAGTTATTTGAGGTTGCAGTAGTATATATCAGAACACACCACAGACGTCTTTCGCCAGCCACATGTTTGGAATTTGGAATCCTAGTGCTAGAAAAAAAAATTCTATGTTCAAATGCATTTAGTTAATGAAAAAGTCGAAGTAAAAATATCGTTATTCAATTTACGCTTTATTAAGAAGAATTTGGCGAGAAAAACAATAAGTGTATTTTTTTTTCAAATCAAATCTACAATGTTATTTAATCATATCTACTATCTACATACCAAATTTTATCGAAACTCATCCAGCCGATTTTGAGCAAAGGAGTAACGAACATATAAACGCACACATAAACTCTGTAGGATAACTAACTGGGTCCAGCGACTTACCGCTTCAATCTTCCCACAACCACGCCGTAGGTACGGGTCCTGGTACAATTGGGGTTCGTCGGCACACCACACAAGAAGCTCCAGCTGGTTTAATCCTTACATATGTAAATCCAATAGGTCACTAACACTATCTTCCAAGTTTGTATCGTAAATTTAACACAATAACACAAGTCAGACGAATATATACACGTGAGTTGCAACGGAGCGTTATTTTTGCTGCATTTCGGAAGCGTCCGCGATTGGCAACTGTTTTCTCAAGCCGCGTTAGCGGCGTAGGTGGCGGCCGTTGGTGGCGCTAGTATCGCCCGAAAGGCCGTTTCCCATTGGTGGGTGGTGCGTTCCGATGTCGGCAGCTTATCGCAAACCCAGTCAAAATAAATACTTTTAAATAAACAGAAAACCACCAATATTTAACAAATTGCGTCACCTTGTTAACACAAACTACAATATTAAAATAAAATTAAATAATATACTGTTCCGGTACGGAACATGCCGCTCACCTTAAAAGCACGTAGCTGCTTTTAACACAAAAGTTAAAACTAATATTGAAATGAAGTAGAACTGAAGTATTTACACTAAGATTCGTAATGACTCTAATTACTCTAAAGGTAGAGGACAGATCTTAACGACGGGTCGTTTAAAGAGGGAATTTCCCCTTTTAAGAGTCACTACGCGCGTGACATTATCGGAACCGGGGTGAAGAGCATGGATGCGCGCCAACTTCCATTGTAACGGAGGTGAGTGGTCATCGCATATCACTACAACAGTGCCTTCACGAAGAGCGGTGCCTCCGTCTTGAAGCCACTTGCTACTTTGTTGGAGCTCGTGGAGATATTCTTTGCTCCATCTTTTCCAAAAGTGTTGGACCGTTTGTTGAATCCAACGCCAACGAGTGAGACGATTCGGCGTCTCATCGATTAAGGAAATATCGGGTAAAGCAGTCATGGGTTCTCCGATTAAAAAATGAGATGGTGTTAAAGGAAGAGGATCCGAAGAATCCGCACTTAATATGCAAAGTGGACGTGAGTTTAAAACTGCTTCGACCTGACATAAGAATGTATGCATCTCGTCATAAGTTTGAGTGCGAGTACCGATCACACGATGAAAATGGTGCTTAAAAATACGGACCCCCGATTCATGGAGGCCTCCGAAATGGCTCGCATACGGAGGTTGAAAGTGCCACGTGATCCCCTGTTTAAGGGTTTGTTGGTTAAGCGCACTCTGCACCGAATCGTTACGTAAAAACGCGTAAAGTTCCTTTAAGTAATTATCACAACCGATAAAATTAGTTCCACAATCTGAATAAATGTCTGTACATAAGCCACGACGGGACGTGAAACGTCGCAGGGCTGCCAAGAAGGCTTCTGTAGACAGTTCCGAAACTAATTCGAGATGTATAGCCTTAACACTCATACATACGAAAACTGACACATAACATTTAATAATTTTCGCGTTACGCACTTTATTTGCGCGTACGTAAAATGGACCGGCAAAATCTACTGCGGTTTTTATGAACGGTCGCGCGGGACGGAGTCGCACGGCGGGGAGCGGTCCCATGCGCGGTTGGTTGCGAGTGGGTCGCGCGCGGAAGCACGGCACGCAGCGATGAATGCGTTGACGAACGATGTCACGACTAGACAAGATCCAATATCGCTGTAAGAGCGTGTGGCGCACAGACTGCGGCCCGGCATGCAAAGTAGATAAATGTGCATCATCAATGATCAGATGAGTTAAAGGGTGTTTTTTAGGTAAAATCAGTTGGTGTTTAGACGCAAATGGTAAAAATGATTTGTGGATTCGACCACCAACTTTAAATAGTTCGTCCGAATTATCCAGAAATGGCGTTAAACGTCGTAAACGCGTGGACGGTAATTTACCCTGTGCTATGTTGGTTATGTCTTCGTTAAAGACGGATCGTTGGGTTATTTTAATAAGTCGCGTTAAAGCGAAGTTATATTCCGGCACAGTAATATACTGCGGAAACTCTTGTTTTGTTTTCTTGCACTTGTTAAGAAAACGAAAAATAAGTGCGGTTACGCGAACAAGTTTACCTAGCGACGAAAATCGCGTAATAAAATCAACATCCTGTATAGGCGGCGTCGTAGACGCGCTGGAGCAAACCGTTAAGTTTCGTTTTTCTTCGCACGTATCTTCTACCAAAGTTTGAACAGGCCATGAGTCGGTATCTTGACGTAGCCATGAGGGACCATGGTACCACAAATCGTGGTTCACCAGCGCAGCGGGCAGTAGGCCACGAGACGCAGCATCGGCGGGGTTGTCGGCCGACGGGACGTGGTGCCAACGGTCCGCGGGCAGGCGGGAGACGACATCACTGACACGGTTCGAAACAAACGTCTTCCATTCGTGCGGACTTGAACGGAGCCAGGCAAGCACGATGGAGGCATCGGACCAAGCGTATACCCGGTCGAGGCGGACACGATCTCCGTAGGTAAGTATTACCTTTTCGAGAAGTTTAGATAGAAGAACGGCGGCCATTAGTTCGAGGCGCGGGATGGTAAGACACACACTCAACGGCGCTACGCGGGTTTTTGCCATAATCAGGTGAGTTTGGATGTTACCATCATTATCCAGATAGCGAATGTAAACACATGCTCCAAAAGCTTTACTAGATGCGTCAGCGAAACCATGAATTTGTACTGGCTCTAAATTATTATTTTTAAATATGTGACGCGGAAACGAAATCTCGGATATGAGTGGTAGCTCGTTAACGAATGAAGTCCACGAATTAACTATGTCCACAGGCGGTGCCTCGTCCCAGTCTACCTTGGCTATCCACAAAAGTTGGATCAAATGTTTGGCAAACAATGTGACCGGTGATAGTAAACCAAGAGGGTCGTAAATTTTTGCTATCTCAGAAAGAATGACACGTTTTGTACATTTTTGAGATGAAATTTGGACTTTGAAATTGAATGAATCGGATTTAGGATTCCACTGTAGACCAAGGACTTTGACCTTTTTATCATTTTCCATTTCAGCGAACGGAACGTTCTCCGGCCGCTCACCATGAGACTCTGGCGGCAGCACCGCAGCGAGTAACGCTGGCGAGTTGCTGTGCCACTTACGCAGTTCAAACCCAGCCGTCCTACAAATACCTACTAACTCTTGTTGCAGAGCGAGTGCTCTGGCTACTGAGTCTTCGCCGGAGACGACGTCATCGACGAAGACATCGTTCAATAAAACAGGCGAGGCGAGTTTGAACCGATCAGCCTCATCGTGAGCTAGCTGTTTGATAGTTCTCAAAGCGAGATAGGGCGATGAGTTTACACCGAATGTAACCGTACGTAAGCGATAGTCAAGTAAAGGATCGTCGGGTGATTGACGCCACACGATACGCTGGAAATCCCTATCACATTCACGAATAAGTATGTTGCGATACATTTGTTTTATGTCGGCTGTAAGAGCCACGGAATGAACACGAAATTTTAAAAGTACGTCGACTATGTCCAGGTGAAGCTTAGGACCCGTTAGCAAGACGTCATTTAGCGAGTACCCACTCGTCGAGCGACACCCAGCGTCGTACACTACGCGCGTTGGCGTCGTACTCGATTCTTTGACCACGCAGTGGTGCGGAATGTAATAGCTTTTTTCAGCTGAAGGTACATCATCGACGGGTTCCATGTGGTTGAGATCCACGTACTCCTGGAGACACGCGTGATAGTCATCCTTCAGCGTAGGGTTACGCTCTAGCCGGTATTCGAGTTTACGGAACCGCGCTAGCGCAATAGGCCGCGACTCGCCGAGAGGCGGTGCATCGGGCTTAAACGGGAGAGCGACCACATATCGCCCGTCCGCATCACGAGTATGCGTCTTTTGAAAAAAGGATTCGCATATTTCCTCTTCGGGAGTGTATCTCCGCTTCTCTGGAACGGACTCCAGCTCCCAGAACCTTTGAAGATTGTCGTTGTCAAACGAGCTAAAACACACTTGGAGTGGAGGCGTCCCAACACTATCGCAATTTATTTTTCCTAGAAGTAAATAACCTAACACACTATTCATCGCGATCGGAGTGCCCGGCGGGCCAGTGATAGTGTTGCCTAGTAACACGTGGGATAGAATATCCGCTCCTAGTAACATCTCAACCGGCTGAGGCGTATGAAATTCCGGATCGGCTAAGGTTAAGTTTTTCAAATGTGACCACCCTGTATAAGGTAATGGTACACTTGGCATTTTTGAAATTAATTCGGGCAAAATTAAGGCATTTACCGGAATGACGGGTTGTTGTTTGCCTTTCGGTGTAATTGAACACGAAATTAAACCTTTTGGATGCACTGGTTCGGTGTCACCAATACCGAACACTGGTACATCACTATGCCTACGCACTAAGCCTAAGCGCTGAACACAAGCCTCTGTAATGAACGATGCTTGGCTACCGGTATCTACCATACATCGCACCGATGATACTTTCGCGTTACCTACACATACATCGATCAGCGCAGTTGACAACAACACTGTTCCCGCGCGAGCGACGGGCATGTTAGATGCGCAATTTCCATGCACCGCGACGGGAATAGATCGCTCCTCCGTAGGAGTGAGCGGGACAGCTACTGGTGGCTCGGCTTCGTTTACAACCGGGAAGGCTTGCGTCGAAAAATGAATCAAGCTATGGTGTCGTTTGTGACACGTTCTACAAACAAAATTTGATTTGCAGTTCTTTACGTCGTGCCCGACGTTCAAACAATTGAAACACACATTTTTGTTTTGCACAAGGTTATACCTATCTTGCGGAGAAAGATTTAAAAACTCGGAACATTTTGTCAAGAAGTGTGACCCGTTACACTGCGAGCAAGATCGCACCTTATTACTATCGACCGTAGGTCGATTTTGGTCTGACGACGCTTGAACTTTGGCAGCGAAAGAACGTTTAGCTGCCGCAATGTTATTCGGTGCGCTGTTGCTACGGTCGCGGTTGAACAGCTGATTCGTGGTACCTACCCGAAAAGCTTGCTTATTAGCGTGCGGCGAAGATATAACAACGGAACTCGATGCAATTTCTTCCGCGGTTATTTCGCGTTGCAAATATGAAATCAACGTATTTACATCGGGAATTTCGGATGGATTATTTAGCGAACGTTCGAACCCTTTTCTCAAACTGTTAGGTATTTTACGTAGTAAAATGTTTAAGAGAACGAAGCTCCATTGATCAGTCGGAAATCTCATGACTTCTAATGCGCGAATGTTTTCCTGATAGGCGTTTAGTAGTTTTCGCACACTATACGAAGATTTTTCGGTACACTGTTCGATATCTAAAATCCGATCTAAATGTTTTGATGCGATTACTCGTTTGTTTTCGTAGCGAGTTTGCAAAATGTCTAAGGCAATCGTGTAGTTATCGTCCGTGATAGGTATGGATTTTATGAGGTTAAACGGCTCGTTTTTAACTACAAGAAGTAGGTATCTAAGTTTCTCCGCGTTCGTATAGGCACTGTTGCTATGCACTAGCGATGTGAATAAATCATAGAACGATGGCCAATCCGTAGGATCGCCTTTGAACTCTGGTAAGGGTAAAGTAGGTAAATTCCTTCTGTCGTTACTAATCATATCGAAAGACACATTGTTACTAGACCGATTTGAACGGCGTTGGCGCTCATCGGATGCTTTCAACGCGTTCAAGTGGCCGACTATGTCGTAGTACAAGTCGTTAAAATCATTACGAATTTTGATGTTTTCGTCTTTGTTGAACGATTTGGATTTAATTAGCGTCTTTTCAATTTTAGCCTGAACTTTGGTGAACTTTCTTTGGTGAGCTATTAAATCTGTAGTTCGCGAGCGAAATTGTTGCTCGTTTGATTTAGCGAGTAAAATGATACGCTTTAACTCGTCTAATATTAAGTCTCTTTCAAAAATATCTTGGTCGCAAGGCGACGCTTCATCGTCCGACATTGTGTTACAAGATGGCGCGGAGGCACGCAAATGCAATTGAAAATGAGTACGTAATACTGCTTAATTGCACTAACACAAGATGACGCAAATTGGAAGATATTAATCCGGTTCGTAGGAACAAACAATTATGTAGGATAACTAACTGGGTCCAGCGACTTACCGCTTCAATCTTCCCACAACCACGCCGTAGGTACGGGTCCTGGTACAATTGGGGTTCGTCGGCACACCACACAAGAAGCTCCAGCTGGTTTAATCCTTACATATGTAAATCCAATAGGTCACTAACACTATCTTCCAAGTTTGTATCGTAAATTTAACACAATAACACAAGTCAGACGAATATATACACGTGAGTTGCAACGGAGCGTTATTTTTGCTGCATTTCGGAAGCGTCCGCGATTGGCAACTGTTTTCTCAAGCCGCGTTAGCGGCGTAGGTGGCGGCCGTTGGTGGCGCTAGTATCGCCCGAAAGGCCGTTTCCCATTGGTGGGTGGTGCGTTCCGATGTCGGCAGCTTATCGCAAACCCAGTCAAAATAAATACTTTTAAATAAACAGAAAACCACCAATATTTAACAAATTGCGTCACCTTGTTAACACAAACTACAATATTAAAATAAAATTAAATAATATACTGTTCCGGTACGGAACAAACTCAGAAACACTCGTATAGTCTATAATATTAATGGCATAAGGAACATTAACTAATTAACTTTTTTGTAGTGGTAGAGCCATGTTGTAGTGGTGGAGCCATGTTGTAGCTAGCCGCTGCATCACGAATGGGCCGGCTCATCCGGGGCAGTACCACCCTCTCACAAACACCGGCGTGAAGCAGCAGTAATCCTGCTTGCGTTTCGTACGGTCAGTGAGAGTGCCGGGGGCCCAATACCTCACCCCTTCCCTCTCCCCCTTCCCCTATTTCCTCTCCTTTAGGGCCGACAACGCACTGGCATCGTGTAAAGCGCTGCGGGTGTCTATGGACAGTGGTGTTCATTTTACATCAGGTGACCCACTAGTTCGTTTGTCTGGCCTATCTAACATAAAAAAAAAAAAAAACTAAACATTATTTTTAAATCAATTGTTGATAGCGAAAAGTAAAGTCATGGCTTTGCCATTAACGGTTATAAGTCGTCAGTCTCTTTAAATAAAGGTTTCTGTGACAGCTAGTTGGCGTTAGAATTGTGAGATTTGTTTGTCAATTTCGACATATTATTATTTGTGTCATGTTTGGGATTGTTTTGTAAAAAAAAATTGTTTAACTAAAAGTACCAGTCGCAAGCAAGACTGCTGGGTCCATATTTCATGTGTCAGAAAACCCTTTTAGCGACTACTAGCGCAATCTAGTCATCACATAAGGAACTAACTACTACAATCCTACATCACGCTATCGAAGTTTCTCAACTCGGCTGCATAAATACAACTTCCAACTTTCATCCATTGGACTTCGGTCCCCAGGCATAACATCTGCCTGGAGAGAGATCTCTCTATTGCAGCCTACCCCCAAACCCTCATTAGTTATTAACTAATGAAAATGCATAATTACCACTTGATTTTTTTAAACAATTTTTTGTGGGCATTATTTCCGTCGTCTTCGCTACATGCCTCAACTCAGACAGCTATCAATATGACGTACTTTTGGAGAGTGTTCAAATTTTCCATTACTTCAATAAATATTTATAATATATGTTGTACAAGTTTCTACATATTTCAATCATTTACCGTAGGGAAAAAGTCAATGAAAGACCAATTAAATTTTTTTTTATGTTCGTTGGACTGGCGAAATACCCTATAACAAAGAACTAGAAAATAAACTGGCCACATTATTCATAGACAAATAAGGATTCCTTTAAGTCCATGGGATTCCTATAAACAGTAATTCCGCAGTTTTCAGTACAATGTTTTCCCCATTCCACAAACTTATGAATTTAATTTAAATATTTATATTTCTTATTATATTATTTTATGTGGAATTGCTAAATTTTTTTGTTAATTATATTGTCAATTGTATGTTCTATCAATTTTCTTTTTTTTTTCACTAAAAATTGTCTATGGATTTTACCGTTGCTTCTATATTTTTTTTGGCATTATGGTGATATGTCAAATTCCGAACTAAACTTGTCTGGGACATTTCGTGTTGGTTCCTATTATATTACATCTTTTTCTTTATTATATTTACAGTATACGATTTAGTAAATGTAGTTCATTCATAAAATTTGTATGTGGTTTTGTATTAAGTGCCAAATTGATGTCTCGACGTTATTGGTATTATGAATCAGGGTGATCAAAATATAAACAAAGATATGATCGATTGTGATCTGATCGACGTGGAATCTTTGGATTTTTCCGATGACCAGACATGGTAAGATCATATGTTTACTGTTCCCATGGGAAAACTGTTCGGTTGTGGTGCGCACCATATGTTTTTGTTGGACGTGCATGCGTTGCCCATTTGACATTTTGACTTCCTTCTGGCACAAATTTGGCCTGTCGTTCTCGTTACGATATCCAGTATAACCAGTGAGATTCTTTTATAAACCTGTATTAATTGTACTCGATGATTCACGGGATGATGTAAAACTTTGTTTTTTTATTGACAGCGTTTTACACAAATAATAAAACGCTAATTAAATAACTTACCATATTCGAAACCTAAATTTATATTGAGAGTGGCAACACTGTGTCCTCCTGAACGGTCGGTTACTATACCTGTCCCTTTCTAGCACGCCTATCTCCCTCACACCTATCCCTTCCACTTCAGGCAGTCGTTAGCGCTTTAGCATTTTAATATTTTCATTGTCTCAATTTTTACTATGTTTGTATATGTTTACATACCTACCAGGCAGGTTTGAAAACTTTAGGTTTCGAATATGGTAAGTTATTTAATTAGCGTTTTATTATTTGTGTAAAACGCTGTCATTAAACAACTGTACCGATATTCGAAACCTAAATTTATATTGAGACGTGTTTGTTATCGCCTGGTGGAAGGGACGCCAATGTGACTATATATATATATATATATATATATATATATATATATGTTTTAAAAAGCCTGTTATTTAAAGTTACAATTTGTTGTGTAGAGGGAGCCAAGAGTATTAAGACTATATAGAAAGCTATAGAGATAGCACTTATGTTTTGCTTAATTATAAAGATAAATTTACAAGGTGGACTTTATTCAGTGCCCAAAGAGTGAGCTTTCAGTGAAAGTGCAAAGAGTGCCACAGTGCCAAGAGGTAATCAGTTACTATGATGTAAACAAATGCGAAATCCAGCCAGCGGAGTTCCACGTCTGTTCCAGAGAAGGATTATAAATGCAAATAAAGAGATTAGAAATTACCAATCTGTTGTGTTAGTAGAAATAAGAAATAAACACTCGAAATGATTTAGTTGTTTTTATTTATAAGTTCCATCATTTATGAGTACCCTCAATCATACATAAGTAAACTAATCTTGTAACAAATATAGTTTTAAACAGGTTCAGCATATTTTGTGATGCAATATAGCTCAATAATACATTGATTCAACAATAACAATAATTCCACAGCTTTTGTATGGTACCTTGTAGTTAGGTTAATTATGCAATCACACTTACTAATACAATTCTTGATACCTTGTTTATCATTACAAATATTACAATCTATAATGTGTGATAATTTACTTTAGTTTGTTTTTCCTTTAAAAACATTGTACAAGGATCATAAACAAAAATATATTTAACCTCCCTGACACCATAATGCAGATCTATGCCATAATTTAAGGCCATCTCTTTGTATTTTTATTTTACTCTAAATATATTAACATTTATAACAAACAAGGGCATTTGAGGGGTTAATACACTGGTTGGAATAAATTTTGTGCCAAATCTTTACCTGGTATACCTGTCACTTCTTTTCTGTAGAATTTTGAGAAAGTGTTACTTGATCTCCAGTTTCCCCGTTTAAGAATATCTTCCAAGGGAAAATTATTCATCCAGTTTTTAGAGGCCACAGCTGACCTCATACTGCCAGCCGGAGCAGCAATGCCAGCATCCTGTAATAAAGATTTTACCCAATTTGCAATAACCGTTCGTGATGCCTTTTTAGGAGGGCCATTTATTGTTAGAAAGAGGTTGTTACAATTGCAAACGCTCCTCCTGTCTTTTGACATTTTAATAAGGGTTTTTACCCAAAAAACTGGGTCTATCGACTTATCCATTGTGTTAGAAATTAGCTTCCAACCAGACTGCCTATAGTTATGACAGTCAGTTTTTGAACCAAAGAGGGGCCAAAATATAATTTCATTATCTGAATTTTTGAATGATGTTGGATCAATGGAGAGGAGGGTCAAATCATGCACTCTCCGCCCCGAGCAGAGTAAGAGAATGCATGCCGTCCTTCGAGAGCAATCATATAGGGTAGTATTGCTAATAAAGTTCTGCCTGAGCCAATCAGAAAGTATGTCAACATCCCAAATGGGGAGTCTGGATGTTTTGGGATTTTTATTTGCTATTGCTTTTAAGACTCTAATAACTAGGGGGTGTGCACTAAGGTTATCCTGACTGATTGGGTTGCACAGTGTCGCAACCACAGACTTATGGAGTAGTATAGTGTTATAGGCTAATTTGTGTTTAAGATAGAGGTCTGACAAGAACCTAGCTAGATCTGATCCAGATGGAGTATGACAACTCACCATATTTTGAGAGGTCCAGGTGCACCAACGCTGCCAAGCAGCATTGTACGACTTCTTTGTGGAGTCTCGCCAGCTTGAACCAAGCAACTCGAGTTGTTCTGGTGTCCATTTTGTTAATGTTTTGTTCCACCCCCACATTTCCATATCTCGAAGTGGAGGTCTCGCACTTTCGCTGGGGGTTTGTTGGTGTTTGTGTCGATTAACACTTTGGATACATTGTATATTGTGAAGGGAGCTGCTATTGCTCGATTCTTCAGGTCGGGTCTCCAGAATGCTTTCTCCCAGCGAGGGGCTACAAACAGGTATATGCCGCTTGCATTGTTTAGATGCGATAGGACTTTGGGTATTAAGAATGGTGGTGGAAATATCCAGGCTAGGTTGTATATCCATTGCTGGGAGAATGCATCCACGAACTTTGCATTCTTGTCTGTCGCATCCAGTGTCGCATATTGTTTCACAACATGGGCTCTGCGCGAGGCAAAGAGGTCTATTTGGGGGGTTCCCCATCTGTCGAAAACTGTCTTGGTCAAGCTCGGGAGGAGATGCCATTCTGGGTGAGTTGAGCCTCGCGAGAGGTGATCTGCTTCTATGTTGTACTTGCCCGGTATGTGGTGTAGGTTGAGCTGTATTCTGTATGATTGCAGGATATGAAATACCTGATATGTTAGGCTCATCAAGGGCTCTGATTTCGTCCCCCCCTCGTTCCGTAGATATGAAAGAACCGTCCTGTTGTCGGATTGTATGGAGACTGTGGTATCCGCCAGGAGTTGACCGTGACCTTCTAACACTTTTAGAATGGCTGTCATTTCTTTCAGGTTTGAATGAAGGTTTAATTCTTGAGGTTTCCACAGGCCACTTAGGCGATAGTTGTCTAATTGTGCACCCCAGCCCTTGCCCGACGCGTCTGTCGACAGATAATGTTTGACACTTTGCATGTGAAGAGGAGAGTGAACTTGACAATGACAGTTCCACCATTTTAGGTCTTTTATTGTGTCCGTCGGCAAGGTTTGTATTTTTAGGGGATGTTCGTTTAAAATCTGGTTGGCAAACCTTAATAGCTTTCGGAAGTTCAGTCGTCCATATGGAACTACGAGGCTTGCAAAGTTCAGTACTCCTATTAGGCTTTGCAGTTCTTTCAAAGATAAAGCTCTCACCCTGAGAGCATTGTAAACTTTTTCTTGTATGGTCACGAGTTTCCGGTGTGGCAAACATTTGACATTGTTTAGAGGATCCCACACTATCCCTAAGTATTCCATTTGGGTTTGGGGTTCTAACACGGACTTTTTGTAGTTCAACTGCCATCCCAGAGATTCTAGTAGATGTATTACATAGTCTGTTTGCATTTTCAAGATGTTCCGATTCTGATTTGCCAGAAGGAAGTCGTCCAAATATACTAGTGCCCTTATTCCTTTGCTTCGAATGAGCTGGGCCACCCAGTTGGTGAATGTCGCAAACAGTTTCGGCGCGGTGGCAATGCCGAACGGTAAACAGGTCATTTGTAATAGTTCGTTCTGGAACATTAGTCTTAAAAACCTTCGATGGCCTGTAGCGACCGGTACATGAAAGTACGCGTTGGACAAATCTATTTTTGTCAACCAGTCGTTGGGTTGGAGAAATGATGGAATCTTTTGTTGATTTATTAATCGGAATTTGCTTATATGAATGAACTTGTTGAGGTGCCGTAAGTTGAATACGGGCCGGAAAGTACCATCGTCCTTTTTCCTGAGAAATAGGCTTGACAGAAAGCTTGGGGAAGGCTGTGCCCTCTCCAGAACTCTCATAGTTTTGAGAGAATTTATTTGAACCTCCATTTCTTTGGAGTAAGGTACTGTTACTAGACAGTGTTGTTTTAATTGTGGCATGATTAGTGGGGGCTTTGAGGCGAATGGTATGCGGTACCCTTCCTTTATGATCTTTAATATGTGATGGGGTGCTTGTAAGGATTTCCATACTGAAAAGTGATTCTGCAGGCACCCTGCTTGGAAATTCGAGTCAGAACTTTCCCTTGGAGCGTCCTCTGTTGGACAAACCTCCTCTAATTTGCTTATTATTATTGTATCTGGGCGCTTTGGCGCGAAATGTGGGACCCTGCGCGGGTCGTATAGGTCCAGACATGGTTGCCTGGTTGAAAGATGGTACTCCTTGCGCAGGAGGGAACATGTAAGGGTAATAAGGCAGTCCATGCGTTGGTGCCATTGGTCTTACATTGTATGGTAAGGTACTAGGCGTACTACTGTCACTATAGCCATACGCTGGCGTTCTTGAAAGTTTAGCCTGGTTAGAACTATGGGTACCAGTCGTGGCTTTACTGGTGGTTGATTTTAAAGGCCAAAAGATTTTGCTCATGCCCCCGTGCTTTTCTATAATTGATGAGAAGGCCTGTGGGTTGAACAGATATTCGCAAGTTGGGGGTATTTTACGAAGGCTAGCTTTGACGAATTTGTCCTTAACTGAGCGTAAGATACCGTCCCGTCGCTGCTGTATTAAGTCAGCGCGGTGACCACATGTCATTTGTAATAGATCATTTGAAATAGATTGAAATTCTTCAGAGAAAGTTTCTTTAATTTTATTTTCTATAGTATTTAGATCTACCTCTTCGGTAGTTTTTAACCAGGCTAAGAGGGCTCGGATACCCTTTTCTACAGATTCCTGTTGTTTCATTAAACCCTGAGTAATAGCGGCGAAACCTTTTTCGGTGGTTCCTAGGTGATTAAATTTGTCATAAGATTTTATTTCGTCATTACATTCGAGATTAGTAAACCCGGGGGTAGAGCAAAATCTCTTTTGTGTTTCTGAATAACGGACATCAGACCAGTCCGGGGATTCAAAATGTTGAACCGATTTTAATTTATTCAGGCGAGAGGCCTCCGATTTAAGTATAGCTGGTTCTTTTAGGGTAGTATGGACGTTTAACGAAAAATCTTCCTGCGTGGAAGGGGCAGTATCGTCATTAAATAGTTCGCCACTAGTGTCTAAACAAATCTCGTCCTCACCCGTGTCCGTATGAGCATTATGATTATGAAGGGCCTTCCCTTGTGGCACGGGTTCATAGTAAGGTACACTATTAGTGCGCGTTAATTGTTGTAAGACATTTTGAATTTGACTAACCTGCTGTACTAAGTTCTCAAGTACCTCATTATTTTGGGTCGTGGCTGCCCTTTTTTCGCTAGGTGCTAGGTTCGATGGTGAAGCGCTACGCTTCCGTGATGGTTGCCCCGACCCTATAGCAGTATGCACCAGGGAGGCGGTGCCGCCGTTCCCGTGAGCCGATATGGGCTCTAGCATTACGTATTGTATATCGTCGTCCATTGCTAGCTAATATGAGGGACAAGAAAATAAAAGTAAATATACACGTATTTCGAACGGCAAAAGCCGTTAGAAACTGTTTTTCCCTGATAGGGAGAAGCTAAACTGTTTTATGATTTCAAAAAAAAACTTACCCGCAGTTTAGCTCGTACGACCGTCCAGTTGGAAAAACAGCACGCCAATGAAAATATTAAAATGCTAAAGCGCTAACGACTGCCTGAAGTGGAAGGGATAGGTGTGAGGGAGATAGGCGTGCTAGAAAGGGACAGGTATAGTAACCGACCGTTCAGGAGGACACAGTGTTGCCACTCTCAATATAAATTTAGGTTTCGAATATCGGTACAGTTGTTTAATTATAAATCTTATCATCATAGAATTATGTAAACATTCCAATTAGAATAGTGGGTAGTTGTTATTTTTAGTTTAATACCTTTCCATCGAGCAGTCAATGCTTTGTGTACCTGTCTTTTCTAAGCTTACTAGAATAATAAGAAAACATGGTTTTAATTACTAAATTACATGTTCTTCAATTATAGTTGTTTTGTAAACAGAAAGTCTAACCTTGAGTGTAACAGTTGCATATTTTTCATGCAATGTTTTCATGTAACCATGATTTCGTGTAACAAAACCTACTCAACAGAACATTAAAAAAATAATTTTGTTATTTAACCTCATCAGAAAGTTTATGCAACATTAATCTCTGAAGTCTCATTTAAGATTGATCCATAAACATTTTTTAGTGTTATATGCATGAATTAATAATAAGACTGAAACATCTACAAGATGGATCAATAATTCTATCTTTAATTAGTCCTGGCAGCTGTTTGAGTTACCATATTACCAAAAGTAATTACTATACTTCATTTTTTTTAGCATTAGAAATAAGGTAAACAATCTTGATGAGTCTTTTTATTGAAAAATGCTTTTTAAAAAATAGTAACTATTACTTCTGAAACCAAAATAATGTAAATGACCATAATGGCTTTGTTAATTGTTACATATTTGCTGTAATTTATTTTTTAAAAGTGTTTTTCAACAAAAAGACATCAAAATTGCTTACCTTCTTTCTAATGCTAAAAAAACCGAAGTATAGTGAGTGGTATTCTTTTTTTTTGCCTGTATTAGTGTCCCACTACTGGGCAGAGGCCTCTCCTCTCTTCTTTCTCTTTCCAACTTGTCCTGTCTGCACTGATAACTGGCCAGTTGCTCAAGTATGCGTCTGGGCCAACTCGCCATCTTCACTTAGGCTTGCAGGGGATCTGATAGCCATCTCAAGGCAGCTTATTGAGCGGTAACATGTGCCCACCTGTCTGGGTGCAGCAGCCATTTCTAGCTCAGCCCCATTGAAACCTGGCAGTTGTTTATAATAGATACTTTATTAATAAAGGCATAGTGTTATTAAGGATGATACCATCAATCAACTGGAGATAGTTTTAATGAGCTGTTAAAACATGATCCTCCTATAGATTTTGTATGGCAATAGTAAGTTATGATGTTGTTTTGTTGCTAACTCAATCAACTAACTAATTCTTTGTTTTAAAGCCACTAAAAATCCAATTTTGCAGTTCATTGAAAATAAATCTGTCATTAAGGCTATAAGAAAGTGTTATTTTATTAAATATTAGAGTTGCATCTTGGAATTAATGTTCTATAGGTAACGCCACCAGAGTTGAGGCCACGCACACAACCACATCTCATGTAATGACTGTGGGATTTTGACGTTGTGTTTGGCGTTTAACGTCAACACAACATCAAAATCCCGCTGTCATTACATGAGATGTGGTTGTGTGCGTGGCCTCAACTCTGGTGGCGTTACCTATACATGTCCTCATCTCCATTGATGCCTCATTGATATGACTTGTTGCTTTCTATGGGCTTTTAAGGGAATTATATATTAACCTTTTTCACACCACTCTTCATTTTTAGTATACTCGACTATTTTTATTCATGAAAAGAGTTCATTATCTTAGATTAGATAATAATGCCATTGTGTTCAATACTCAATTGCATCAAAATAAGTTTGATGCTAAAAAGAGATAAGATTCTTTAATTAGATCTTTTAATTTCTGCTAGGTATATTGCGACTCTGATTTGCCTACTTATCTATGCTTATACAGATGTAGTGCAAAATGATTTTCCTTTGTACTTTATCGAAAAAGTTTGTATTTATCATGCTCTTTCAATTAGCTTCAGTACCCTTCTTACAGTCGTGTAGCCATCTTACATTTTTCACTTGACATTCAACACTAAACAATAAAGTTCCATATTAATGGATATGAAAACGTCACTCATTTAATACAATCATTGATTTTTGGTTCAGGTGCCATTGTATTCCGATTGAGATCCGAGTTTTCCCAGTGGAAAATCATTTTGCACTACATCTGTAGATGTCTGTTTAGATGACCAGATGGCCTAGTGGTTAGAGACCCTGACTATGAAGCTTGAGGTCCCGGGTTCCCGTGTCGGGGCAGATATTTGTATGAAAAATACGAATGTTTGTTCTCGGGTCTTGGGTGTTTAATATGTATTTAAGTCTGTATCTATCTATATAAGTATGTTTATCCATTGCCTAGTACCCATAACACAAGCTTTGCTAAGCTTAATTTGGGACTAGGTCAATTGGTGTGAATTGTCCCGTGATATTTATTTATTTATATTTATTTATTTATTTTATCTGTAACTTTGACAATGTCACCAAAATAGGCAAATTTTAGCTCAAACATAGTTGGTGCTTTTAATCTAATTTAAAATGTATGTCTATTTGTATGTGTATTTAATTATATAATGTTACATCGCCGTCGTTTTAGGTGTGAAGAATCACGTTTAAAACATCTGAACTGATGTGGACGTAATTTGGTATAAAGATAGGTGAACAATAAAATTGGGGATGTCTATTTTTTTGCAATGTATAGTAAATCGAAAACCATTTTGAGATAAATGCTTTTCAACTCGTTTTCTGTAGTCATTTAATTTTAATATAATGTAATGAATTTTTTACATAACAAATAAGCAATGAATGACCTTCATTTGACATTGGTGTAAATTGCGTGACTGGTCCAAGTCGTACTTTATTCTGTGTGGTTAAAATTCTTCATAATTTACATGTGGATTATACTACGGAATTTGATTTGGTCCCGTTGTCTGACATCTAGCACTTTGACAGCGCCAGTAAAGTGACAATAGTTACAGTGTACCACTATGCAAAAATAATTAAATGGGTTGCCTTAAGGTGGAACGGCACGCTCTAGGCGCGAAATTCAAAATTTTTACAGGTTTTAATTTATTGTGATTAAACGGTGTAACTGTTTAACTTCATATGGTATTTGCGCTTGTAAAACAGAGTTCTTTATATTATTGTGTAAAGTTTTTTAAGAATGAAACTTGATATAAAAGTTGTCAAACCTAGAAATTCGGACTTTCAACGTTTTGACAACTTTTATTTCAAGCTAATAGTTTTATTCTTAAAAAACTTTACACAATAATATAAAGAACACTGTTTTACAAGCGCATATACCATATGAAGTTAAACAGTTACACCGTTTACCCACAATAAATTAAAAACTGTAAAAAGTTTGAATTTCGCGCCTAGAGCGTGCGCTTCCACCTTAACATACGCATTTAGATAGATTTAGATATTTGGCTATGTTAGGAGCCCTCAATAATAACCTGACGTCATCAACCAAAATAGTTTCAATAATTAATTTTGAGAAACAGTAGTGAATAAATGAAATATATTGAAATGAGTTTCTTATAATTGGCTTTTCTATACAAAAAAAAAAAAATAAAAGCCTGTAATATTTTTTTAGACATTCCAAATTGAGTCAATTGAACATCTAGAATAACACAAAGGCTTCCTAATATTCCCACAGGATTCTTGTAAAATTTCAAAATTTTAACCATAGCATAGATAAATGAAAACGATAACGTAATTTTGACGCCTATTTTATGGCGCGTGCCAACGTATGCGTATACTTTTAATTTCGCAAAGACACTGCCGTGGTGGCCCCGGATTTTATGCTATGACAGAATCATAAATTCTGAGGAAAAGTACATAGAAATAGCATGTTTTGTTTTAGGTTGTACACTGCTCCTGAAGACGCCGGTGAGAACTTAGACATAGTTGACTGGCAACTCTCCTTCGACTGGCCGTTCACCGAGGATGATGACTACCTTAAAACTGAAACTGAATTATATTCTATGCTCGATAATTTGCTTAAAAGTGAGTATTGTTTTTATTTTATGTATAAGTGTAAAAAACTTGTATAGTTAGCAGAAGTGGAAGAACAGTTAACCTACATACAACTATTTCTAAAGTAATAAGAGGTTGTGTAGGTTGTTTTGAGCTTCACCACCGCTCATACACTTTTGCTGCTGACTTTCCTCGGGAAAAACTGTTTTTCCATGGATGGTTGTCAATTTTTTTTTAATATTATCTTTTTTTACTAGAAGAACAGTAATTTGCTCAACGAAATCTAAGATTTTTCGGGTGTGCCGGACGGAATTCGAATCTCTTGGCTATACGCGGCGAGAATAATATAAATTGACAATGGACAGCAATTGTACTCATAGTCCGCCATTTTTTCCAAATTGTCTTGTAAATTGTAAAAGTTAAGATAGAGTCTGATTTAGGCAGGCACAAGTTATTTTTCACTAGCTACCCACCCTGGCTTCACAAAGGTGGGTAATTACAACAAAATAACTTATACAAACCTTGTTCTCAAGATTAGAAACAAAACAAAAAAAAGAAGTAGCCAAGTAGCCAGCCATTCCGAAGTGATTTGCTTGCAAACATTATGGCAATTGATTTTTATATAGACAGATCTTCTTGATGCAGATGCAGAACCTATAGAAGTCCTTCATTCAATGAAATCTACCATTAAGCATGAACAAAAAGCTAATTTATAGTGACTTATTAATGACTAAGCAAACGACCGGGTTCAGCAGCTGATCCGCGACATTCGACACGCCTCATAAGCTACGAACAAAGATCCGATTCCACGCGCTTTATAGGCAGTCACCGACAAAAGTGATAGTTGATAAATACATGGCAATCGATGACAAGTGATGGGCGAAAAACAAAACAAAAGACATCAGGCGGTCGCAATCGGTCGTCACCCTGCGAAGTCGCTTAAGGCACAATAAATAATAGAATAAGTACAGAAGACGGATGAAAACAAAATTAACACGACGTATACCTCCTACGTATACTGGTATAACTGCATAATGGTGATTTTACAGTAAAGACCATATTGTTTAACGATACGGTCTTTTTTTGTAAAATCACCATTATGCAGTTATACCAGTATACGTAGGAGGTATCGGACGTATTTGTTAGTTTTCGTGGCCGTCTGTTATTTCAATGGTGTACGTTACTTAGAGATACGAGTAAATGAACCTCATCTCATCAAGTCATCAGTAACTCTTTCGATCTCCATCATAAAATATGACATGTTATTTTTTGTAGCATTTGACCGGTTTCAGTCCCAAAAATCCATAAATGCAGTATTTATTGTGTTTAAGGGTGAATCAACTTTTTAGTGTTCAACGTCATACGTACAGAGTCCCGGATCGATAACACAAATTTATATAAAAGTAATGACTTTTATTTGTGTTCCTTTATGTTCCTATTAATATTACCTAGCATTTTATCACAAAATATTTCATTTTGTTTACAATTTATCTGTTCTGTAATGGTTGTCCAAAAGACCAAAAGTTGGTTTTCAATAGTAGACAGATTGTCCCCTTGCAACGGTGCACCGTAAAACTTTGTATCACGAAAAAATACTGTTGCGGAATTGATATTTATACACATAATCGTTTTTATGGATAAGTATCATTAATAAAACACACCGATTTCTTATATTTGCACCAAACGGTTTATGAATTTCTTGCCTTTTAATTTTGTCCCTTTAATTATACACGCTATGCAGGTCCACTGGGCAACCATAAAATAGTTATAAAATCTAAATAATGATGGCGTACTAAGATACTTCACAACAAGCTAAAAGTTCTTTTAAGCAAATAGGCCTAGCCGTTATTTTGATTTCACAAAACTCGCGGCGTTAGTCGGTCGAGTACTGTTGAAGACTGTGGGTGGCTTTATTGTCTGTCCATCGGACCACTGGCACAACTACGTAAGTACTTAACTTATTACAATAAATTATATTGTACCAGATACTATTGTATAAATATTTTACCGTAAGGGTGAAATAAAACATAAAAAATCATTAGTATTTATTATACGGCACAAAGTTTTAGATAAGTCCCTCGGACAACTAGTCACTTGGACAACGGAATTGGTTGTCCGTAGGACATTTTGGTTGTCCCTTGGACAAAAACAATTCGTTGTTGTCCTATGGCACCCCAGAGGGCCTTCCTGAGACGTCGCCATCCACTCCTGTCCTGCGCCTGTTGCTCCGCGTCTCTCCAACTCAGCCCTGCTGCCCGCAGCTCGGCGTCCACGGTGCGCTGCCACGTGCGTGCCGGTCGGCCCCGCCGTCTGCTCCCATGCGGCCTCCACGTGAACGCGACCCTGGTGGTATTGTCCTCTGGTCTTCAGAGGGTGTGCCCTATGTTTTTCTTTCTTTCTTGCTTTCTATCCACTTCCATTTCCATTGCGCGATTTCTCACTTCATCAAGATTTGGTGGCATCGCTTTCATAGATTCAGATCCTCGTTGCTGATAGTGTTCATCCAAAATATGCGCAGGATGGACCTCAGGCATTTGTTGACGAACACTTGTAGCTTGCTCGTTAGACTCTTTGTCTCCTTTCAAGTCTCGCAGCCGAAGAGCAAAACAGACTTCACTATGGAATCGAAGAGGGAAAACTTGATCCGCCGGGTGAGCAAGTTCGAATCCCACACAAGTTTTAGCTGGGTAAAGGCACCTTTCGCTTTGTTGATCCTCGCGTTGACGTCATCATCAGAGTCGCCGCTGTTGGTCATGATGCTGCGGAGATATGTAAACTTTGCGACAGATTCCAGTGGTGTACCATAGAGTCTGATGGGTCTGTTTTCCAAAGACTGTACTCGCATTTCGACGGTCTTCTTAGTGTTGATTCGTAGACCCTTATCTTGAGCTTCCTCTCGTAATGAGTCCAGCTTCATTTAGAGAACGGTCAGTGAAGACGAAATCAACACTATGTCGTCTGCATAGTCAAGGTCCTCCAGGTGCGAGCTTTTGTTCCATGGAATGCCCCTAGATGTTTGAGTTACCTTCCGCATGACGTCGTCGAGTAGGACAATGAAGAGCAGCGGTGACAGGAGGCAGCCCTGCTTGACTCCTGAAGTCATTGGGATTGGTTCCCCTAGAACTTGGTCGTGTAAAACCTTGCAGATGCTACAGTTATACAGGGACTTGATGATACCTATATACAGTATTCCACTTCGCCTAAGACAGGACCACAGTGCGCTCCACTTCACGGAATCGAACGCTTTCTCGAAGTCGACGAAAGCAAGGAAAAGTTCGGCTCGCCACTCCACGCACGATTCTATAAGTATGCGCAAGGTATTCGTGTGGTCGGTGCATGACCTGCTAGAACGAAACCCGGCTTGCTCTTCCCGAAGTGTCCCTGCAATCTCTGGGGACTTTCGGTTGAGGAGCATTTTGCCAGAACTTTAGCCGCAGTCAGTAAGAGCATTATGCCCCTCCAGCTATCGCAGACTGACAAATCCCCATTCTTCGGTACCTTCACGAGCAAACCCTGCTTCCAGTCGCAGGGAACACGCTCCTTCTCCCAAATACGCTGCAACAGCGGATAAAGTATTTCGGCTGTCCTAGCCAGATCCGCTTTTAATAGCTCCACATTGATGTTATCAACCCCTGGTGCCTTTCCTGCCTTCAGCTGTTTAATAGCGGCGACTACTTCTGCGTATGTTGGTGGAGTGGTTGGCAGATTTAAGGGAGGTGGTCCGGAGTTGTCTGAAGCAGTTATCGGTTGGGCTTAGCCAATGCTAGTCAACAGGTTGGAGAAGTGCTCGTTCTCGTCTTCGCTAGTGGCGTCTTTTAGCGGCTTTTTGGAGGAAAGTGATTTGTTGCACAGGCGTTTAGTAACGTCGTAGAACTCCCTCATGTTGGCTATCTTGGCTGCTGCGTTAGTCTGGTCTGCTAGCTCGTTGGCGGCACGCCGTCTGTCACGTCTCGCCAGCTTTCGGATGCGGAGGCGTGAGGCACTCCTCATCTCGGGCATCCGAAGCGACAGTGTATTCAGCGGCCAACTGCTCTAGCTTTACGCTCTGCCTTCTCTCTATCGCGGACCACAGCACTTGGGACATCCAGGGTTCTTGCTTGGAGCGTTTATAGCCCAGGACTTTTTCGCCGGCTACAGTGAAAGCAGTGCGTACAATGATTCCAAGTTTCATCCATTTCCTCGTCTTCCAGCTCTTCCAAAAGCTCAAATTGATTAAGGAGGCAAACACCGACCCTCCTTGGTCCTAAGTTTCTGCAAATGGAACTTTATGGATGCCTTCCAACTTTACGACGCGTGCTGCCATCTTGAGACGTACATCAGCGATGACAAGATGATGATCGCTATCCACATCAGCGCCGCGGCGATTCCTAGCATCAAGTAGCGACGTTTTCCAGGCTCTGCTTATCGTAATGTGTAAGATAGAACTAAGATACATAAAGAAAATTTAAAATTACGAAGTGAAGCTAATAAGTGGAAAACAAAATACGAAAAATATAAGAACTACGGGTTCCAAGCTGGTTATTCTTCGAAGCGGGTCATGTTCTGTACCCTCTTGTAAGATTTTTGGTTCTAATATTTCCATTGGACAACCAGATATGTCTATGGGACAACCAAGTTGTCCCCAAAATTAAAAAACACTAATCATTATTTTATGTATTTTTAAATTCAAAAACAATTCATTTTTTTAAAAGATACAATAACACAATATAAAACAAAGTAGCAGGAAAAAAATTATTAGGTTACTGTTACTATTTCGCATTTTAATTGAAAAGTTCACTTTCTATGAAATTAGAGTTGTCCTGGGGACATGATTATGGGAAATACTGTGAAATTATTGAGATATATGCCATATATAAAAATAAAAAATGAAACTGTATTGTTAAATGAATGTAAGTAAGATAATTGTATTAACAATAACCGATGTCTAGTTTAGCTAAAAATAATTTTGAATGGTGGTCCAAGGGGACAGGGCAGATCTGGGCTTGTGAATTTTTTCTAGTGAAACGCACTAAATTCTCAAAGAAACAGCTCTGCTCTATACAGATTCATAAACGAGAGAAAATTATCTTTTAAATAAAACATTTAAAATTGGAAAATAAGAACAAAAAATAAAAATCCAAAATTTCATCATGTGGACATTTAAAAGTTGATTCACCCTTAAAACAAAAAAATAATTTTGAAAATCGGTCCATAATTGGCGGAGATATCGATGAACATACATAGAAAAAAAAAAGTAAAAAAAAAAAGATACAGACAGTCGAACATAGAACCTCCTCCTTTTTTTTGAAGTCGGTTAAAAAATAAAGTAAAGTCTTTTATATAATATTTTTACGGCTGATGATGATTATTATTGTTAAAACTAATACTGGGGTGAGGGAAACTGCCAGCCTTTTGGGCACGATGCCACGGGGCCTTTTTTAGATTTAATTTATTAAGGTATTTTCCCGCGGTAAAAAGTAGCCTATCACTCAGTGATAGTGATAATGTAGTTTTCTAACGGCAAAAGAATTTTTGAAATCGGTCCAGTAGTGTTTAAGTTTATTTGTTACATACGAAAATACAAATCTTTCCTCATTATAATTAGTGTAGATGTAGAAATAGATATATTAAGTTTATAGTTGGGTAGTTTTCAAAATATTTGTACCCAATTAAGGGATTAATTAAAAACAAAATTTAATTAATTACCTGTGAGTCACGAAAGTTAGTCATACAAAGTATATGGGTAACTCCGTTACTCACAGGTAATTAATTAAATTTTGTTTTTAATTAATCCCTTAATTGGGTACAAATAATTTGATAACTACCCAGTTAGGTTTTATTAATTGTTATTTTTCTTAATATTTGTATTCTTAGTTTCAATAAATTCTTTATTACTGGTACTTATAGAGGCTGAATAAAAATAAAAATTATATTGTACGCAACAGTAGCCAGCCTCAATGCTGCCCATTCATGATAGCTCACAATAACTCGCAAGTCCAGTGCCAGTCGGTCATTATTCAATTGCAATTGATATAAAACGATACGAAACGTTTTCATGCGTCTTGACACTCTAGACAGTTATTTTAGTACTTTGATTGATGTGTAATTACAGGAAAAGGAATTGCAGTAGACACATTAACATTATATTAGAACAATTCTTATTGACCACATTTTTAATTTTCATTCAATTTTTATGGAATAATCGAGAAAAACTAACAAAAATGCAACGTTGCCAGCTCAGCAGGTATAAACGCTCTTAACGCTTCGAAACGTCATTCTAGGTAGGTCCTATGCATTGGATGCGTTCTGTTCGGTCCGTATTTTACACAAACTATACACAATTTATTATTACACATGCGGTGTCATAAAATTAATTCGTAATATTTCTACAGATTTTGGGTTAGTTTGATTGAGTATCACTGTAAAGGTTGTATCCCTGGACACATTGTCAAACACGACTTAAAAAATCTTGAAACCATATAAAGGGGTGTCCAGTCAAACTTTTCTAACCAACTGATATAATAATCGTGATTAACTTTATGGGGCCGAAAGTTCTCGAATGGAGTCCACGGACCGGTAACCCTCCAACGAGATGCAGCGACGACCGCGTTAAGGTTGTGTTAACACGATGGATGCGGATAGCGCAGGACTCTTCAAGATTTTTGTGTCGCATTTATTAGGTAAAACGTTCGATAACCATAGATAATCGTTCAACTGACGCCGTCAAAGCACTTAACGATGAGAAGGAAGTAAACAGGAAATCCGCTCACCGTTTTCCCATACGAGTAATAGAAACGTCCTCAATGAAGCTATTCAATACGTACCGTATTTAACTACCTGTCTGTTAGTCTAGTTTAGTTACTTTTGTGAGAAGTCTACAGGTAGGTGATTTCAAACTTTTATTCACACTTTATCGCCAGACTCACGTGGCACGGTGGCAGTGTTAGAACTGATGGCCGATGGGGCCAAAAGGTTCTCGAGTGGCGTCCACGGGCCAGAAGACGCAGTGTAGGTAGGCCTCCAACAAGATGGAGCAGGGATCTAATTAAGATTGCGGGAACGCGTTGGATGTGGATGGCGCAGGACCAGTCAGTTTGGGTAAACTTGGGGGAGGCCTATATTCAGCAGTGGACGTCTTTCGGCTGAAGTGATTCACACTATATAAAAAAAAACTTTTGTCTGTGATTTAAAACGTCTTTTCTTGTGTCTGGAAGACGGGATACTGAGCAGTATAATATACTATCTTTTAGATTTAGGTATAATGTCAATGCTAAGATTAAAAAGCCCAAAGGACCAGGACATAAAATTATTTCTACCTGTATTGGCATTAGTACAGCGCCTTTGGCGTAGCTAGGCGGGGGCGAAGCGGTTCCTTGTGCTCGGCCTCGTGGTCTAAGGGGCCTTACGCCTAAGGTTCTCGTTTTTTACTCTATTAAAGGTCCGTCATTTAATGTGTAGTGCGCCATTATAGGACCTCGTTAATTATACTTTGCCCACACAAAATTTAGGTCCTCCGCCGCCACTGTATAGCGCAATGCACGGTTTCTTTTACTATAAATTAGAACTAGTATAACTACCTACCTGGCATACCTACCTGGGTTAGTATACTAGCTGATGCCCGCAACTTCGTCTGCGTCCCGAGGGGACGTTGCTTTTCATCGTATCAGCCAAAATACGTCCACTACTGGAAAAAGGCCTCCCCAAAAAGGTCAACAATGCCCGCGGTTCCTGCGAAGCGGTTTCTGCGACCTTTACCAGGTCGTCCGTCCATCTTATTGGGGGCCTTCCCACGCCACGTCATCCGGTACTGCCCCAACGGCCGGCCGTCTCAATAAATAATAGCCTATGTTGATCAGGGATAGTGTAGTTTTCTTTAGTGAAAGCATTTTTAAATCGGTTTTTTAGTTCCCTAAATACAAACAAAAACAAAGTTTTACCTATTCATTGCATTATTAGTACTTAGGTATAGGCATCAATACTACTAACTAACTATGTAATTGTAAATTACTGGTCTGCCTGATGCTCAAAATTACTCGAAAATCGAATACCGTTTGAAACACTCGAGAAGTACGATCAAAATATTTTTTTTTTGTCTAAATAGAATACGTTTCTCTAATTATTGTTGCCATAAGTGCAGGCTTTGGCTCCAGCTATCGCTTTCGAGTCGTAAGCGTTCTCTTATTACATAGCCTTTCGTTTTACTTGTGAAATGATTGGAAATCCAGAACCCTAGCTATTCGATACTCTGACTTGCGAATCGGTTCGATAGTTCGTGCGGTGAAATAAAAACCACAACAGTTAATCTAAATTAACTTAATTTGTCAATTTAATCGTGTAATCCGAAAGTTAACGAACTGACATTGTTTAATGCTTCAAGCAGTTACAATAGCAAGAATATTTAAAATACCGTTAGGTACTTATTTTATTTACTTAATACGAAGTGGATCTTGACTTTCGATACCATGCAGAAATTTTCTTAAATCTTTTATCGTTAGTGCGGTTTATTTTCTAAATTATTTGATGGATGCTTTACTTAGTCATTCCCATTCAGTAATTTGGCTTTTGACATAGTTATTTACGTATGATACGTTACGTACGTATCATCATCTCCAGGCCGTTCGTTTAATTATAGGTAGTCTCTTTCTTACTCTGCATTTTACTGCATGTTGTGGTGACTTAACTTGACATTTCGTTTTATTTTCGGAGCAATATACGTAATCCCTCCGTCTCGACTGAAAAGGTTATAGGTACGTTCCACAGGAAGCGAAGAATAAGTAATGTTTAAAATACATAATGGTCATTTGATATAATAAAATTTTGGTTGAAACTAAGAACTGGACGTTTTTTTATCGTGTTATGGACAGTTTATGTTAAGTTTGGTTTATTTTATGTTTTGACAATTCTGTAACGTAGGCATTTTCTCTGAAAACAGCATTAAATCAAATAATTTTTATACATTATGTTTTCTCCATTAGTAGTTTCAAACTTAATATAATTTGATACATACCTACCCATCCCACACCATTAAAACAATAGTTAGGTATAGATTTTCATACATAGTAGTTATGTATGTTTATTCGACTCATAAATGTTGTAAAATAGTATTTAAAGCATAAGCACCGTTCTAACCTTGTTTGAGTGTATATAATATTGTTAAAGCAAATAAAGCTTCCATTTTATCCTTTTCCTCAGCCATTTGCATTTTATGACGAACTTTATCAGTTGTGAAGTTTGTTTTGCTCTCGCTTAATGGCTCTAATGACGCTTAAGTAGATGCACCTAGGCAGTTACTACCAATTTTTTTATGAACTTATGAATGAACTGCACCGATGCTGTGTGCGTGGCAACAGTTATTTAAACTTCGTCAGTACCTATTTGAAAGATCAAAAAAGTATGTGTTTTTTTTTTCAATCGTCTGGTTGAAAAAGGTCATTATTTAATAATGTTGCCACACCCGCCTGTCCTGCGAGTTAGCTAAATTAGTTTGTGATTCGGTCCATTCGATTGACGTATTAAGCCCAGTTTAGATCTCAGAGATAAATCGTGCAAGTTGCATTACATTGCGGCGCTGTAAAGTGAATCAGATTGTAGTAGTCCATCGTACGCCGAAATGAAATGTAATTTACATTTCACGTTTTTTCTTGCAGGTCTAAAATGGACTTTAATTTAAGGGCGTAAGGTAATACGCGATCCGAATGATGGTTAGATTCGTATCTCGTGAACTGTTCATTATTTTGTGTTAAAAATTGTCTGATATCGTACTTAGATACATTAGCTGGTATATATAACCTACATTTATTTATTTAAATTTTGAGTATATGTTTATTAAATCATTTAAACCGCTAACCCTAAATAGGCAACCGTATAAACGTATAAAGTATATGTTTCATATCCCAGAGAGTATATCTATGATATAAGACTATTTTTTACACTAAATAATTTATAGTTTACGAGCTACGAGGCCAATCGTCATTCAGGAAGTTACACACAGTACGCCCTTAAAGACGACCAGATGGCCTAGTGGTTAGAGAACCTGACTACGAAGCTTGAGGTCCCGGGTTCGATTCCCGTGTCGGGGCAGATATTTGTATGAAAAATACGAATGTTTGTTCTCGGGTCTTGGGTGTTTATTATGTATCTATCTATACAAGTATGTTTATCCGTTGCTAGTACCCATAACACAAGCTTTGCTTAGCTTACTTTGGGACTAGGTCAATTGGTGTGAATTGTCCCATGATATTTTTATTTATTTATTTATTTAAAGTAATACGTAGTTATGAAGGCACAGCCAATCGATGTACTTTTTCTATCGATCAACAACCATTACTGATCACCATCGACCGGATAGGTGTGTTGCGTGATTTTTACATAACGACCAATAATAATAGCAATATTTACCTACAGTAAAGTCTGGTTACTTTGGCCCTGAAGGGTAACTTTGACCATTGGGATTAACTCTGTCCAGATTTTATTACTGCATCAAAATTAGGGCAAATTGCCGTATGGTTTGTTTTAGCTGACTGCTCACGTTCTTATGTTTTTTACTAGACTCCTCTTTATTTAGTTTTATATGGGCCAAAGTTACCCTTTATTGGATCAAAGTACCCCGACTTTACGGTACTTACAGTTGGCTATAGAAGTATGTAGTTTTAAAAATTTCAGAGCTCTTCACGCTACTAGCTTGGAATGATTTATTTAATACTAGCTGTTGCCCGTTAATCAAAGTTCCGCAGGAAGTATGCATTTTTCTGGTATAAAATCTATCTTATATCCTTCCCAGGCCCTCAAACTATCTCCATATCAAATATCAACTAAATCGGTTCAGCGCTTTAAGCGTGAAGAGGTAACAGAAAGACAGTTACTTACGCATTTATAAAATTGGTAACAATTAGTTCTACCTTATAATATGTACTAGTTCTGTATTTTGCGATGAAAAGTCGAAAATCGTGAAACCTCAAAACAAGAACAATTAAATATTATTTTTATACATTACAATTAGATTTCTCAAGGTTCAAGAATCCAAGTTAGTCGTTTAGGTCTGGGCGTATGTGAATCACCAAAACCTTGGTGTTACTAAATTATATTCATTGCACATTTTTATATTTATGCCTGTAATGAATGCGTGTTTTCGTGATTGCCATTTAAAACCAAACATTGTTTATTGTTTATCCTCGAACGGATATGGGTACATTCCTGTCAACAATTTCGCTATGCGGTAAGTGACGTACTGACAACTCCATATTTCAGTGATACACTTAAAAACTACTAATCTAGTCTATCATAATGCTTAGAAAAATTACCCCATTCTGCAACACGTTAGTAATTTGGCACTTATACCGTATTAGCATTTGTTTTCCCGATAGTTTTTTTCTTTGTCTCCTACATGGAACCAAGCCGTTTAATTATTAAAAATTTGTTATTTTTCATTAAAAAAAACAGTTTAGTCGTATTCACTACCTACTTATAAAGGTTTATCGGTTGTATGGCTTAAAACATTAAACGCTATTTTCATTTACAGGCCTTATTGTTTTTATCCTGACGTAGTAACTACCATAAAAATGGTAAAGCATTTACTTAGTCGACTATACGTAAACCTTATACTTCCGATGTTTGTTCTTACCGTGTTAAGTGCAGGAAGCAATGCATTCCACCTATGTAGCTAGTTTATAAAGACAATGAATTTGCATCTCCTAAAGGCACTCCTACGCGTCGATTACCATTCGAAGCGTTGTTTCACTTTTATAACATCGTTACGGCACTAAAGGTCACACGAGTACCGTATGTAACGGTAATAAGATTTATAATAAATTGGCCAGGCTAGTGAATCAGTTTTGATTGCTTTTTGTTTTTTATCGGCCCCAAAGATGGCGTCACATTGAGTCATAGTTGTGTTACAGTGAAAGTGCGGGAAGTTACTTCCGATTGTCTTGATCTTGTTCTAATCTTGTACAGGTTTGACGTATGTGTTTATTTATACTGTTAACACATGCGTAGTATTGTCGTAATCGTAATGCTGTTGTAGTTACGTTGCGTTATGTTCTTCTACAGAAGTGATATCCAAAGCGGTCTATATAGGCTCCCAGGGGTCGACGAAGGCTTGCGAGAGCTCCACATATGCGGAAAAAAATACATATCAAGTAGATTACTTTTTTAAAATATAAAGTAGGCAGGGGTCTACCTAAAACCGAAAAATAGGGTTAGTAGTCTATAAGACGAGAAAGTTTAGTGACCTCTGGTCTGTAGACTGTAGTTTTGTTTTTAGTTTAGTTTTCTATGACTTGTACATCCAACCATTCGATACTGTTTATTTATGTAAATCTTATTACTAGCCAGCAAGATGTCAATGAAATGAACCATTCGCATCCAGAGTCATAGATCGTTCATTCATCTTGGTTGAATAGCTGAAACGCAATTTTACAAACTTTTACTGTTCTCTCGTATTAAATACCATTAGCGTAAACGGGAGGGTACGATACTAAATTAGAATTTTAGACTTCGTGGATAAGGCCTGGCTTATACTAACAAAGCTTCGATGGGTGGCCCGTCTGCCATATAAATACAATGTATAATGATTTCCAACCATTTTGACTTTTATTGCCGCTGACAATCGATGATACAGCACATTTGTGGCTCATAATTAAAGGTTCTGTACAACTGTACTAGTTGCTAGAGGTTGTTTGGTAGCGATAGAAATCGCCCGCAAGTAGCTTTATAGAATCACAGCCCACATGTCGCGACCTCAATGAAAGCGGCGCGGACGCCTCCGGCCCGACCGCAACGCTTCGGACTTCGGAAAGTTACGACCTAATTCATGCCGTATTTAAGTCCGTAGATGATACGGAAGTTGTTAAGTTTAATATACTGAAATTAACTTCAAGCTTATTGAATTTTTATCTGTTCTATTCCCTTCTTTAATTGAATGCATGAATAAATTCTTTGATTTTATTAATGAAATATGAGTTATAGCAAAGTTTACACGTTTTACAAGTTTAACCTGGATTTTGTGCACATATATTGTATATAAGCGATTGTTCTATAAATGGTATTTGAATGAGCAAAAATTAATCTGCGTCTCAGTATTTTTATCTTTATTATAAGCTTTTTCTTTCGGAAGATACAGACGTTTTTGTTAGAAAGTTGTGGCCGCGCCGCGCAGTGTGGTCCCTCGTGAAAAAACCCGGACGGTTGGAGCCATAACGCGGTCTCGCGGGCTGGACCGTCAAGTGGTTAATAGTTAACGTTAACACACATAACTAAAAATAAGAGGCCTAGAAAAGCTCTTTCCAGAATAGATTTGTTGTTTTTTTCTTATGCCGCTATTAATGCGCACAGTTTTTTTGTTTCTTCATAGTACAAATTAGGTGCCAATACATTTAGAGCTGATAGTACAGTCGACAAAAGCGAGGCCTGCCCAGTTTCAAAACAAATTTGCTTGCAGCCGTTGAAATTCATTGGTATGGATTGGTATAGGTAGACAGATGTCTAGCCACTGCAAGCCAAATGGACATTATTTTAAGGTGTCAAGGTGACCTTTTGTTCGACTATACCTTGTCCTTAGAAGTAGACTCAAGTCACAGAATATATAATAGTACTAGCGTACAGAATGGCCACGCTCCGCCCCGCACCGTTTCGAGTTACCCCTCCCCCCAAGGCGCCATTGCTTATCGCCGCTGTTCACCAGTATGGTGCGCGCGCGATGTATGTAGGCGTACGCGTGTACAGACGTCTTATGTAGATTCAAGAACACGTATTTTGTGCGTCGTGTCCGCCGTGTGCTCAAGTATAAAACTAATAAAAGTTTGTTAGTTTTTAGAGAAAATTAGGAAAACAACTGTGCCCTGTTTGAGCAGGATTTTAATTTAATTATTTTGTTCCGAAAATGAAAACAAAAATTTCATATGAAAAGTTCTCTTAATTCCTAGTACCTGGACGACCGAGCTCCGCTCGGGCTGAAACTCGATACTAACCGTTTTCCCAGAGATAAGACCAAGCTAGATCAATTTTTCATCCCCGAAAACCCCCACATACCAAATTTCATCGAAATCGTTGGAGCAGTTTCCGAGATCCAGATTATACAGGGTTATTTTTAATTCACTGACATCCTCTTAACCCTGAATTCCTATCACTCAACAAATGTTTTTTGTTTTACGACTTTTTAAAAATGAAGCACTTTTTTTCCCATACAAATACACAGAGTATCGTAAAAATAAGAGGAAATCTCAAATTTTCAAAACGTTATTACACCAAAAATATTAAGTTATGACAAAAGCCGTAAAACAAAAAACATTTGTTTAAGTGGTAGGAGTTTAGGGTTAAAAGGATGCTAGTGAATTACAAATAACCCTGTATATATACAAGAATTGCTCGTTTAAAGGTATTAGATTTAAAGTAAATTATTTGATGTAAGTATATCGTCTCTTAAAGTATTGTTACGGAGATGGGTCAACGGGAAACCAGTAAAAACATTTTTATGAAATTAGAAGCGCTTGCAGTCGTTTTCAGCAGGCTGAAATCTGTTTTCAGGCCGTTCTGGAAGAAGTCCTAACACATAACGGTAAATCAGAAATTACCCCAAGTTAGCATTATTTTCAGCAGGCTGAAACATGTTTTCAGGCCGTTTCAGGACACTAACTGTCACATGACACCATTTCCTGAAAACCCGTTTTCAGGCCGTTTCAGGCCAAGTTACAGTCCACCTGTCTCTGGAACATTCGAGAAGGTGTGTGACAAGGATAGCCTATATGTGTGAAAGAGACAGACGATCTTGTTTCCGGAACATTCTAGAAGGTGTGTGACAAGGATAGCCTATATGTGTGAAAGAGACAGACGATCTTGTTCCGGAACATTCTAGAAGGTGTGCGAGCGAGATAACATAGCGTACTCGTGAAAGAGACAGACAGATGATCCTGTTTCCGGAATATTCCAGACTGTGCCAGAGAGTTCTAGCTGGAATGTTCTCGAACTTTGTGGACCGATTCACTGGACCTATATAAAGGCAGACAAGGTTCCGACAGAGTCAGTTTTGGAAGAGATACCGAGAGATAAACATCGAAGAGAGATCAAAGTGATTACTAAGTGATTTAAGTGAATAAGTTTAGTGTTGAAAGAGATTCCTTTTTGTTCAATTAAATTTGTTTTACGTTAAAGGCGTATTATCTATCTAACGAACCCTACGGCTCGTAACATTTGGTGTCAGAAGTGGGATAGAGAAATGCCTATAACACCGAGGGACGAACAGGAGGAGTCCGGCGGAGAAGCGCCAGCGATGCAGACGCGGGCACAAGCAGCACGTGACGCCGCTCGTCGTCAAAGTTTTGACAACAACCGCGCCATAAGCGAAAATACAGACCAGTCCAGTCTGCTACTGGCCATGCAACGCATGATGGAGGAGCAGGCTCGACGTCAAGAAGAGCAGGCTCGACGTCAAGAGGAGCAAACTCGGAATTTGATGGAGGAGCAAGCTCGCCGTCAAGAGGAAACTCGTAGCTTGATGGAGGAGCAGGCTCGACGTCAAGAGGAGCAGGCTCGACGTCAAGAGGAGCAGGCTCGCCGTCAAGAGGAGCAGGCTAACCGTCAAGAGAAGAACACTCGTGCTTTCTTAGAAGAGCACTTGAAGGCAATCGGCGTGCAATTCAAGGAGAAAATAGAAAAGTTAAAATCAGAAGTAGAAGAGCACGACGACAGACTTTTAAAGCATGAAAAGCAAATTTTAAGTGTGGAAAAAGAGCTAAAATGCTTAAAGTCTAACGGAATTGTGACCTCTAGTGCGCCTGCGGGCAAACTAAAAGCGCCCCCTTTCGACGGTACTTCTTCTTGGGGGGCCTACAAGCTTCAGTTTGAGACCGTAGCCGATTCGAACGGTTGGACCGATAAACAAGCGGTAACCGCCCTTATGTTAGGGCTGCGGGATCAAGCCCTGACAGTATTAGACACTATGACTGGAGAAGTGACTTTAGAACGCCTGAAGGATGCCCTAGAGTCGCGTTATGGTGACTCCCACCTGGAACACGTTTACCGAGCACAGTTGAAGGACAGAATGCAGCTAGCTAATGAGAGCCTGCAGCAATGGTGCCTGGAAATCGAGAAGTTGGTTAGAAAGGCGTACCGGTCCTCACCGTCTCTAGTGGACAGCATGCTAGTGCAGGCATTTATAGATGGCATTAGAGACCGTGAAGTGAAGACAACTGTGAGTCTCGGTCATCACAAGACTTTAAAAGATGCACTCGCTCACGCATTAGAAGTAGAGGCAGTTCGCAGGGATTATCGGTCTTATCGCGTCCGAGGTGTGACGGACAAAGCGAAACCGCGAAGCGGGCCTACGTGTTATGCGTGCGGGGAGGTAGGGCATATGAGATTTTCATGCCCTAAGAAAGACCCCAGACGTGATGTGGAAATCCATCACAGTGATCTTAAGAGCTGCAGATGCGGTAACATGTGCTGCCGCAGAAACGCGGCAGGGAAACGAATAAACGCCAGGACCGCGGGGCCGGTGCTGGTCGATAATGTAAGGACGGCCCCAAAGATCATGATCTCTCAGATTCAAGATGGGAACACTTTAGTAATTGAAGGCGAAGTCAATGGAACTAAATGCGAGTTAACTTTAGATACCGGTGCATCGCGCACGGTAATCAGGTACCAGCTTCTGAAGCCTTTTGGCGAGAGATACCCAACCTCACGTGGCAATTTTCAGCTCCTGACAGCTACTGGCCAGCAAATAACCGTTCGAGGAGAGGGTGTCGCTACTTTCAAAATTGGTCGAAACTTCTACCGGCACAAAGTTGTGGTTGCAGACATAGCAGATGACTGCATCATTGGTTTAGACTTTATGAAAACCCATAATTGCAAAATTGACTTAGAAAGCGGCATCTTCAAATGTGGCCTAGAGGAAATCGTCCTAAAAGGTGCAATGTCGGAAAGTGTCTACGAGGGAAAAGAACTCGCTCAAGTGAGGCTACTCAGGACAGACACCATTAGTCCGGATTGGTGTGGGGAAGCGATACAGAAGGCACAACAAAAAGATAGCGACATTAAGCCAATTTTGAATTGGAAGAAATTTTCTGATACTAAGCCCCGTTGGAATGACATCGCCAACACCAGCACCATAACTAAGAGTTATTGGGCTCAATGGGATAGCCTGGTTTTGTACAATAATGTGTTATGCCGAAAATGGGAAAATACTCGTGGTGATGCATCCCATTTACAGCTAGTTGTACCGAGATCCAAGATCCGTGATATCTTAGAAATAGTTCACGATAGTTCATCGGGTGGACATTTAGGAATAAAAAGGACCCTAATGAAAATAAAAGAAAGATTCTATTGGATACACTACCGCGAGGATGTAGAAGATTGGTGCCGGAAATGTACAGCTTGTGCAACTGTAAAAGGACCGCACACCAGAAGTAGAGCTGGGATGAAGCAATACAACGTTGATGCTCCTTGGGAAAGGATCGCGGAATTACGAGAAAAACTGTACGAAATTCATGAACATGTCAGGATGTTACAAAGCAAAATAAGTGACAAGACAAAAAGTCGATATGACAGGAAGATGCATCACGTGAACTTTGAAGAAGGCTCACTCGTCTGGCTTCATAATCCTGTAAGACGCAAAGGAAAATCTCCCAAACCGCAAGCTGATTGGGACGGTCCTTCACAATAATTACGAAGATTAATGATGTAACTTATCGCATAAAGAAAATGGGTAACGCCAGGAACCTGCCCAAGATTGTGCATGTGAATCGATTGGCACGTTTCAATGGATCTAATGATGCTCGGGACGAGCATGTCTAAGGAGGGGGCAGTGTTACGGAGATGGGTCAACGGGAAACCAGTAAAAACATTTTTATGAAATTAGAAGCGCTTGCAGTCGTTTTCAGCAGGCTGAAATCTGTTTTCAGGCCGTTCTGGAAGAAGTCCTAACACATAACGGTAAATCAGAAATTACCCCAAGTTAGCATTATTTTCAGCAGGCTGAAACATGTTTTCAGGCCGTTTCAGGACACTAACTGTCACATGACACCATTTCCTGAAAACCCGTTTTCAGGCCGTTTCAGGCCAAGTTACAGTCCACCTGTCTCTGGAACATTCGAGAAGGTGTGTGACAAGGATAGCCTATATGTGTGAAAGAGACAGACGATCTTGTTTCCGGAACATTCTAGAAGGTGTGTGACAAGGATAGCCTATATGTGTGAAAGAGACAGACGATCTTGTTCCGGAACATTCTAGAAGGTGTGCGAGCGAGATAACATAGCGTACTCGTGAAAGAGACAGACAGATGATCCTGTTTCCGGAATATTCCAGACTGTGCCAGAGAGTTCTAGCTGGAATGTTCTCGAACTTTGTGGACCGATTCACTGGACCTATATAAAGGCAGACAAGGTTCCGACAGAGTCAGTTTTGGAAGAGATACCGAGAGATAAACATCGAAGAGAGATCAAAGTGATTACTAAGTGATTTAAGTGAATAAGTTTAGTGTTGAAAGAGATTCCTTTTTGTTCAATTAAATTTGTTTTACGTTAAAGGCGTATTATCTATCTAACGAACCCTACGGCTCGTAACAGTATTCACATCTAATTTGTAAGCATCTTATATAAACAGACACTGGTTAATAAGATATTCTGCGAAGCTACACCACGCTATAAACAAATGCAACCCGCGTCCAACTGTCAACTGTCAAAACAATTTGACAAGCGCCACTGATATCCTGGTGAAGTGTACCCAGTGAATATTAATTATTGACTATCTAATTTCACTGCCAAGATGACACCTGGTTCTAATGACAATGCAGGCCAATTGAATTAATTTATTGTTTAGTGGATCTGGATTCGAAAAAGCTCATATTACAATGAGTTAAGATGCAAATTGGAGGGTGCCGGTTATTGTGGTTTCGATTCTTTCTCAAACTTTAATGGGTTTGTTAACCCATGTTGTTCCTTTTTTTGCTTTGGTCATCGTTCGAATTCGTTGGGACATGGCGTAAATGCATTTAAATTTAATGTATAATGAATTAATATTGTTTACAAATATTGTAATCTACTTTTCTTTTATTTTAACACTATCTTTTACCTGCGGCTTCGCTTGATTGAATTGAATCTGACTTATCTGATTTCGAATCTGTTTATTAGCAATTTTACCGGCACATGACATTGTCACTATGCCAACCATTATCAATTTTTGTTACTATTTCCTTCGAGTAATACATATACATATTATTATATCCATTTCAAATTTCCATGACCTAAAGATTATCTAAAAGAGATCGTTTTTTAGCGATACCTAATCGATAATACTGTAAACTCTATAAATGAGTTTCATGACAGCCTCAAAGTGCCACGAAAATTTCGGTCTTTATTGCTAGATTTGCTAAAAACTACACGAGTTTTAAAATTGCAAATGACTAGATCGACAACGTGTGAAAGATAAGTTATCTGTGCAATTAGGGCGCAGACGGCATTGACGTTTTTCAAGCCATTGTTTATAAAGACTAAAATACTTAATCAGATGATGGGTACGAACATTGTATGAATTAAAGCGGGTAGTGTACTGTACTGATTCTTACTCAGAACGCGCTCCTGATTTGTTAGCACCAGAGCAATTAACTTGACACCACTGCTAATCTACTTAATCTTTTATTATATTTTACTAGCTGTTGCCCGCGACTCCGTCTGCGTAGAATAGGGGTATAAAAAATGGACTACGACCTATTCTCAGACCTACCGAATACAGAAAAAAAAAGTTTCGTAAAAATCTGTCAAGCCGTTTCGGAGGAGTTCGATAACAAACACGAGACACGAGATTTTTATATATTAGAAGATAAGAGATGCAATTCGCCGCTTAAGTTCTAACACCACATAAGTAATTTTTTGGCGGTTTTGACATTTTTATGCCAGATACTTGTCTGTTCAAAATTATTCAGTTTTTTTATTCTCTTGAAAGTGACTTATTTTTGACATTGTGGTGTTAGTAGGTACTTAACCGACGAATTGCAATTCTATTCAAAAACTTTCAAAGTACAATCAATAAGTTTTATTTAAGCTTTTTTGATTTTCACACATAGTAAAATTATAATTTTATCTGGCCCTAAACAAACATTTATTGCACATTAATTAAAATTAATTTATTCATTGATGAATAAGCAATTTATTGTTAATTTTAGCACATGGATTCCGAAAAACTAAGTCGTTTTCAAAAAAAGTGTACACAATTAAGGGATTTATTAAAAACAAAACTTAATTGATTCCATTGTGTGACGAAACTTACCCATATATTTTGTATGACTAACTTTCGTAACACAAAGGAAGCGATCGTGATTTTGTTTTGATTAAGCCCTCAACTATGTATGTACAATTTTTTGAAAACGACTCAACTAAGAAAGTTTTAAGTTTACCTCGTTTAGTATCCGATGATATAATACTGAGTTGACGCACTGGCGTGTAGCGTTTGCCTGTTGACAATCATGCAAATAACCAATCTATACACAGGCAGTTGCCGTCACAAGCAAACACATGTGATATCACTGCTGTACTCGTATGTATATTGATAAGTAACTTAGCACCTTTTGACAACCACTAAAGTTGGTACGATATTAGTAAATAACGCAAATAGTGTAGTGATCTTCTTCACAAGTCGTTTCGATGTTATTATTTTACTATAGATACGGCAAGATTACTTTATTAGAAAACTAGGTGTTGTGCCCTTAGTTTGAAACCATTTTGAACACCACTAGCTTGCTTTCGGAATCCAAAAGTTTAAGCTTTCCACAAGAGATATATGATATGACCATTAATGCAAAGCAGTGTAGCCGTTCGAGAAAGATCCAGAGCAACTTTTACAGAGTACGATTCAGATGGTCCAAAAAGCACATGTCCAATTATGTAAATTGTCCATGGTGAGAAGATGTCTTAATCGTAAAATACCCAATTAGCATAACGTCTATGAAGGGACACGGCCAGATAGCAACACGCCCTTAAAGCTGAACGCCAAAAACTCAGAACGTCCAAAAAATATAATGTGGCGTATTTCACGATATATAGAGTTTGAGTTGAATAGTTAATAATATAACCGGCCACTAGAAACCCGAAAACACTTTTTGGTTATACTGCTGCTACTCAATCTAACTGCTTTCAATAAGATTTGACGATTTGCTTTTTTGGGTGATAGCGTTTTTGACAATATGTAGTTTGGACGTTATGCTACACGGACTAATTGCTATTTTGATGTTCAGCGTTATGGATGTTATACTAATGGGGCCAAAGGCTAATAGGACGTCTGACATTTCGCTTCTTGGTTAATTTTCGTCACTGGACATTTTGCTACATAGACAATTCGGTACTCTTCTTTGGTATTCTTCGGGGATCTTTTCATATAAAAAACATAGTATAGTTAAACCTGTTTCCACCATTGCTATTCTATGTGGACCAATTAATATGATTAGTGGATATCAAACGCATCCATAGCAAGGTAGCATGGCACATGTTTTGAATTAGGTACTAACTAAGGGACCCCAAACATCCCTGTAAAAGCTGATATATTGTTAGTGTAATATGTTTGGATACCCATGTAATTTTTGTGGTTTATGTATTTTGTCCTGCTTGAATTAATAGCTAAGTGAATCGTAGTAAAATTTTTGTTTTGAAGAAATGTCTTTATGTCAAGTTTTCAATATTTTGCGGCGCATTCTTCTTAGCAGTGTTAATCTTTTCGAAAGCGCTAGTAGTATAAAAAATAGACTTCCAAAAGACAACTTTGCGGGTTACTCACAGAATAAACGTTTTGATTTTGACTAAACTGACTTTCTTTTGCTTCAGATGAGATCCTCGCCGTGCCAGATAAACACAAATTCGACTCGCGAACTTACGTGAGACCCAAGAAACGGGCCCAGCGGCCCAGCATCCAGAGCATCGTTGAGTCCAGCCCACCTTCCCTATCAAGCCAGCCCAATAAGTACATGACGTATAATAAGTATTCGGCACCTCTGGGGCCGCTAAGCCCTATACTGAGGCTGAAGACGTTCAATGTAGAGACTGATACGGAAAATAGTAATGTGATTAAAGAGTACACGAAGAGACGGAGTTTGGTCAGTGAGGAGGATCCACAGGTGAGACGGAATTATGTTTCTTATTACTGTCTCCTTAAAGTATTGACCACACTAGAGCTGAAAAAACTCTGTCCCACCGCAAACAAAGTGACGTGATTTATGCGTATTTTAAGCACCAGTGTGTGGTTGATTCTATATATTACTTTTATTATATTTTTTAAAGCCTTCTTTCTTCTTCCGTAGAGTAGAAATTCATGCTAGTAAGTTTTCGTTTTTAATAGTTCTTTGTACCGCTGTCTTACTATAATCATCATGATCATTTAGTCGATTCTTAATAGGTTCTAAAATGAACAATTTGATGCGACAAGGAATTGGTATATGAGCTACAGTTTTTTTTTCTAAAGTTAATCTCTTGCACTTTCTAAGAAATTTGACCATGGTTTGTGTTGAAATAATAATAAAAAATAATAATATGATCACTAACCCAAACCATTAAATGCGATACTAATGCCCCGTTGTTTGATCAATAGTTAAACAAACTAGTAGTTAAAATATATGAGAAAATTAACAATAGTTAACGCATTTCAAAGGAAATTTGACTATTAGTAACTTTCACTATTGATCAAACAACGGGCACTAGTAAAACTAATCGACATTTGTGACTTTTTCGCCGACAGTTTTTTCGCCTCACCCTTCCAACTATTTAGACTTTCGTCAATTTTCAATTCTCTAACTTCAAACAAACCGTATTCTGATATCAATCTCAATATTTTGTGAATCTAATATCCGCTAAGACGTAATACGCTAATACGGAACGATAAACTTTATGGTTTCGTATCTAAACTGTTACAATTATCACTATTATCATACTCATGAATATGTAACGCACGCGTAAAATTAATTTAACACTCGATTACGGATTTTTATGCACCGTTCGACGTCGTTGTCAAGCCGATTGTTTACATAGGTGTAAATTTAGTTTGGAGAATAAAGAAAGGTTGCGTAACCGTATGTTAGTTTGTTTACTTTTATATCTCGGCTTTTGGTATAAAAATGTTATAGTTATAATGTATTATGTATGCAATATGCGGAATCTATGTTCTAGTTTAGTATTACAAGGTATTTTTCACCTCACTAGCTCGGAAAACCCTTTTTGTTTGTTTGACATCTATTGAGAAAATCGCTTTTTATCCACTTGTGAAGAAAGAGTTTTGACATTTGAAGGCAGCTTACGTGATATTTGACAGCTAACAAAACGTAAAACGTTAAAAGTGCTGAATTTTTAACATCACAATAAATGAATTGCATCGAGTAAAAAACACTAAATACAGTCTTACAACTTTATTTTAATTCATAAATATCAGGATTCAACATTAACCTTCATTCTTGTTGCAAAAACGGATAAAATGTTCTGACAGTCCAAGTAAGTCGATGTGCGAACAAAACGCATCCGAAATAATAAAAAAAAACTTAAGTCAAAACTTTTCAATTAATTATTTTGAGTGAATAAATAAATAATAATTGATAGTACAAACCCTTTTTCTTATTTTCCTCGCTGTAGTGAGGTGAAAAGTTTTGTGTTATACACGGGTGAAAAGTTATTTTACGTCTCGTGTGTTGAAACACTCGCTATCGAAAGGATTCTATTTTTGAACCACTCGCTTCGCTCGTGGTCAAACATAGAATCCTTTCGATAGCTTGTGTTTCAAATGGACACTCGCAGGTAAAATACAACTTTCCCCCTTGTATAACAAATAACTATTGTTACCTTAAGAATGAAGTTGGAGAATCGAAGCTGAACCGTGTGTTCTTTAGCGAAGGTCTATTTTGTAAAACCTACTACATTTTGGTTGTTGTGATCACCTGTTCAAGAGTTGTAAAGTAATGTAATTTGAATTAATTACTAAGGCGTATTTTAACTTATTTTAAATGCAATTCGTGTATGAAGAGCAGTGATCGGGGTTTTGGATGCCACTCGGGAGGAATGACTTCAATCATTATGCTAGTATGGATGGATATTCCGCGTGGTTAGATAAAATACAGTTTTTTGTCATATTATTAGATTACAATAAGTAAAAATAAGAATGGAATATAATATAATCAAGAACTAAAGTCACCGACATAGCTCGAAGAATCGCCAGACTCAAGTGGCAGTGGGCAGGGTACATTCGTTGAACTGATGGCCAATAGGGCCGAAAGGTTGTGTGGCGTCCACGGACCGGAAGACGCAGTGTCGGTAGGCCTCCAACAAGATGGAGCGACGATCTGGTTATGGTTGCGGGAGCACGTTGGATGCGGATGGCGCAGGACCGATGTTTGGCGAGCCTTGGGGGAAGCCTGTGTTCAGCAGTGGACGTCTTTCGACTGAAATGATGACGTAACAAAGACATTCTAAAAATTTGTTTTAAAATATCTTAACTACGGGGATTCGGAAACAGGAATTAAAGTACAGTTTTTCACTCTGTTTATGGTAACTTTCAGCTGGAAGATATAGACATGACGTTAGTGTCGGAAGGATCGGAGAGGTTGTCTTCGGAAAACTTGCCTACCAAACCTATCAACATAGACCTCTCACAGCCGGCCCATAATCTGCACAATACCTTTAACAAGTATGTATCATTTACACTATGGGTGCTTATCCATAGCGATGTGCTATGCAGTTATGCTGCGAGGATGTTAAAGCTACGCTATAAAACTGTAGCTAAACCGTTTAAATGAGTCCGCGCCCGGCGGTACAAGGGCTGGGGGGTACGACGCCAAAGGGTGCCGGGAGAGGTGCGGGCGGCAGGCACACGAGGCGCGCTCGCCGCCCGCACCTCTCGGCCCCTTTGTCATACCTCCCAGCCCCTGAACCGCGCGGGAGAGGACTTATTTAAACGGTCTAGCTATAGCAGTTTTAAGATCTAGAGCACGCATCTTTTCATATGTATAAAAAACATAGCTTTGAACCCGTTTCCACCAGTGCTGTGCTATGCTGGACCAATGAATATGATTGGTGGCTTAGATTATTTATACACTAGGTAGAGCTTAGGCGGCATGAAAACGTCCCGAAAAATATAAGCCAACCGTTGGCTTATATGTCATTTGCCTCCCTTCAGTTTGAATGACGTAACGCGATCGTAATCTGAAGCTGTCAAATGGATTTTTGGACGTTTTGTATCGCAATTTTTGCTACTGACACTATCTAGTGTATAAATAATCTAAGATTGGTGGATATGAAAGGCCAAAATGTGAATCAAAATCGCCTTTTTATTCTTATTTATTATGATATTTCAATAAATAAAATCTAGTCAAATTAACGCAAGTGTTTTTGGTGAGCGTTATTGAAAATTATTTAAAATCATCATCAAATAATATAGACTTCAGCAAAAAAATCGATGGGTGAGTTGTGTTCACAATATGGAAGTACTAGAACGGTTTTGTTTCGTAATATCGCTGTAGACGTATTTATTAAGACATTATAAACTTAGTGATTGGCAAAAAAGCACCGATTACTTCCACGACAATTTGATGACTTGCCAAAATGATAAAAAAGCAAGCGAAAGTGCAGCCGTATAAAATAACGTGCCGTCATTCGCCTCTCTTGTTATTTAGAGGTACTTTCGAATTGAACAAATGGATTAATTCCCAAACTATTCAACTATAAGTTGCATTTATGTTGGCGATGATCGGAATGATACGGATCGAGAAAAAAAGGTGGACCACGTTGAATAGTACAGGTCGATTCACAAGAGTTGGCACGAATGGAATGAACGAAAGCAATGTCACTTTGACACTCTTATAGGAAAATGACTGATGCATGACATTTTCATATTTGTGTGAAGTGTATTCAAATAGGTAACACATAGATACTTTCATTCACTCATTCGATCCATTCGTGCCAACTCTTGTCAATCGACCTGTAGTTAAACCGTACCTACAAAATGATTGACTGGAAAAAGTTTCGTTGTTACACGAAAATCTTTATTTAATTATTATAATAATGGTGTGTGTGACGTTTCCAATCCGCAATGGGCCCGCGTGAGAACTACGGCCCAAGCCCTCTCATTCTGAGAGGAGGCCTGTGCGCTGCAGTGGGACGCATATAGGCCGAGATTATATATGTACTTTAAAATTATACTTGAAAGGTGTTATAGAAAACTAGTATGTTTTGTTAAGTATATTTTTCAAACAAATTGGGAAAAGAAAGCGTAATCGTAAGATTAGATCAATTTTAATTTCATCGAAAAACTGAAAATCAAATTTTTCCGTCTTTTTTAAGGGAACGTATCTAAATTACATAAATTTTAAAAAGAACAATGGGTGCAATATCTAATGGTCATTTGAATATAATTTTGGCTGAAATTATTCATTAGACGAACTTTTATAATTATGTTATCTAGATATTGTTTAAGATTAGGTTTATTTTATAACAATCCTGCCAAGTTGACTATTTCTGAGAATTGGATTTTGTCCATTATACTTATCAAACTTTATGTCATTTCAGACATATCTCTTTTTTAAATATTTTAACTATGTCATATCGTTTCCAGGGGCCTGATGAACATAATGAACGAGCGAGGCAGCCTCAACATGTACCAAAGCGGCGAATCTCTTATGAGGATGTCACCACCAAGCTTAGTGTCTTCCCTTATGATGGAGAGCTCCGGAAACTTCAACCCTGAGTCTTTAGATAGGAAATCTTTGCCTTCGCATAGAGATGCAGATACATTACGTGAGAACTCATATATTTTCTTAATATTGAATGAAATAACATTCTAGTTTTGTTATGAAAACATGATCGAGTTTATCGTCGGCTTTTTTCTGCGGATGTTTATGTGAACCGGTGGTAGTATGAATGTCAAGTTTTCTTATAAATTATAAATATAGATGACCATTCATCGTGATTAGTTTTCTGACATTCAGTTAAAAAGCCGTGGTAGCGTGGTTTGACCTTTCAATCAGGATCACATTTGAGTTTTTCTGAATTGATGTAAAAAATTACAGTTGAAATTTACGACTACCTTTTCGGTGATACAAAGACATCGTGAGGATACCTTCACACATCGACGAAGCAAGGGTAGGTGACATTATAAAACAATTATTACAACACGCGAAACTAGTAAAAAAACCACTTTATTTTAAACTTGAAAACCAGGTAAAATAAGATTTTTAGCCAACAAAAACAATTAAATCTTTATTTCGTTGCTGAGTTGCTCGATTTTTCGTTGCTTTAAAACAAATAAATAATTAGTCGATTGAGTTGGCAAATAAGTGACGTCATAACTAATTTTTGCCGTACAAAATCTACGGGAGAATCGTGTTTTGACAGTTCGTAAAAAGTACATACATCACTTGATTTGTGTTGTCATCGTTACTATTCACTGGTGTGTAAACATCCCAATCCGCACTAGACTCGCGTAGGAACTACAGCAAGCCCTCTCATTCCAAGACCATAGCGGTTGGGCTATATAGATAGAGATAACGATTGTGATATTAAATTTAAAGATGCTTAATAAATGTATTACAGGGGTCCCACAGTCCGGCCGCGAAAGCATAGACCCAATGATGACAAGCATGACCCTCAGCATACTAGAAGAAAAAGACATGAGTACAAGCTTCCTCTCCCAAACAACGTACCCTGACAACGACAGTCTCATGGACTCCCTCCCTCCTAGCCTCGTCAGCTCAGTCAACTCCTCCTTCGTCGTCTCCAACACCTCAAAAGCCAGAGAAAGCACAGATTCAAACATATTCAGTTCAGCCACCTTCACACATCTAGACCAATCAGAAAAGCTGCTATCAGCTAGACCGAGGCACCAACCTTTCAACCACTTCCCGAGACGTGATTCCGGCATCAAAAACTGCGAAAGCTACACCAAATCCAGAGAAGAAGCCTGCCAAATCGACCCCAGCAAAATCCTAGTCGAAAACGGCGACAAAAACACATCGAGAACACCCAAAACTGAGATGTCAGAGACGGTCACTTTACATTATTCTAACATGAAATTCAGGAGGGACGAAAAGGAAAACTTGAATTCGACATTCGAGAAAGACAATGCGTTTTACAAGGATATGAACATGCCGAGAACTCCTGATTTGGGTCGGAACAGTCTAAACGTGACCATGGATAAGCAGGAGTTGAATGAGATCATCCAAGCGCGACAGAAGCTCTCTTTAGCTAGGAAGGCTTTACCCGAGCCTGAAAAACTCCCTAATCAAGTAGAGACAGTGAAAACTATACAGCTTCCTAATCAAACTATAACAGTGCCTCGGCAGAGTATGGAGAATGCTTCAGAGTTGTTGTCTAGAAGAAGAATAAACGCGAATAATTCAGACAAAGAGGAGCCGACTAGAGATACTCCAAAGAGGTATTCTACGTTCAAGGTGTCACCGAGGACCAGCTCTTTGGATGCCACGGTGGTGTATCCGAAAAAGGATGAGAACGCGCTGATTGATATCAATTTGGCGACAACGAATCTTATTGAATCTGGAGAGAGGACGATGCGAGAGGTAAGGCATTTTAAATATTAGCGGTTTCACTTTAGAATTGTGACACTGTGGGACCGTTTTACAGAATAAAATGTGGTGACATCGTAATACTTGACAAGAAAAAATTGATGTGTCATTTGCTTTGAGAGCGTTTTGTATAACGGTAGGTTTCATTTAATATTAAACGATGAATGTAGATGGTAAGGAAACTACGAGACACAATCACGCACGAAATGACTAGAGAGTATGAACAGACATCATCTGCTCATAAGTTTAAAGAATAACGCGACTGACAGGCTCACAGATTCCGAGTAACGTAAACCATAGAAGATAGACGCTTGAAATTTGGCAGATATATTCCTTGAGTATCATAAATGGGCACTTAGATCTTTTCGCAATTCTCGTGCGATAGGAAATCACCCTTATTTTAAATATCCTTGTCTACCGAAAAGCCACAAACTAGTACATTATATAAGTGAATGTTCGCGGGCTGAGTTGAAGATGATGATGTTTCAGGAGTGGGGTTCGCAGGAGCGCGCCATGGTGTGTTCGAGCGAGAGCACGGACACTGGCACGTTTAGTTCGTCGAGTCCACCCGAGAGCGTTCCCGACAACGTCGACCCTAGTAAGTCACACACGCACACATTTGTTCAAACAAGCTCTGGAACCTTTGTGTTACATACATGGCAGCTTAACAGGTTCACGAAGCAATGTGCAGCGTTCTTTCGACACACTTCCCCATAGTAACACTGACATTAAACGCTCATAAAGTCATGAGGCACATGTGCCTCATGGACGTGCCAGTAAAGTCACCCAGGAGGCACATGGGCAGGGAACAGGCTCAGATTATGGGGAGAGGCACAACCAGTTTTTTGCGGGTAGGATCTTATGCAAGTCCAAGTCGCTATCACCGTTTTAGCGACTAATCGTACCGCCAAGCTGCAGTGCTTGCACAGAGTAAGACAGTTGCTGATATTGCTGGCACTTGAGGTATTCTGTCTTTTTTTATTTTTTTTTTTATTGTGAGAGGGAGGCAAACTAGCAAGCGGGTTATCTGATGGAAAACGATCACCACCGCCCATAAATATCAACAACTCAAAGAGAGTCGCCAATCTGTTGCCAGCCTTTAAACTTAGTATAAACCCTTTTCTTGAAAGCCCCGATGTCATAGTTGTCTGGAAACACTGCTGCCGGAAGCTGGTTCCACAGTTTCACCGTACGTGGCAGCAAGTGCTGAAGAAAACTTACAGTGGTAGACTGCTATTCATCGAGATGTTGACGATGGCTGTCTTAGCCTTTTAGGTTGGCAACGCATCGGCAACCTTCTGGTGTTCCGGGTATCCATGGCTGCTCACTTACCATTAAGTGACTCACTCGTTCCTTTCCACCCTATTTCAAAAAATATATACAGTGGTGGTCATACAATTAAGAACGATTTGAAGTTTCCGATTTTTTTTTATCTAAATCATGTCATATGTCTAGTTGTGTTCCTTCTTAGAAGTAACAAGTTATGTTATAAAATAGCCACATGGATAGAGCAAACGGGATTAAGAATAATAGTGTATAATTGCTAACATTTTTTTTTACAAATTTTATTTGTTCTCTATACTAATAAATTCAAATAGTAATGAAGCTGGACAAATAATTAAGAACGATTTATTAAACTGCTCGAGAGTTGTTTTATATGAAACTTAGATTAAATAAATCATATTAATGTGAAGTTGGTATAGAAAAAAAAAGCAATTTAATACATTTGAATTAAAATTAATAGTTAGTAGCATGTCCACGGCTTTTAATTACGGCTTTACACCGGCGAGGCATTGAATCTATCAATTTTTGACATTTCGCAAGAGAAATAGAGTTCCATTCTTCTAAGAAAACGTCGTACAGCTCTCTCAAATTGCCACACTGTCGATATGAAACCTTTTTCTTGACTTCGCACCAAAGATGCTCTATTGGGTTAAGATCTGGGCTGTTGGCTGGCCAATCTAAGACAGAAACTGATTGTGATGTGAAGAATTCCTTAACGGTGCGTGCAGTATGCTTTGGATCATTGTCGTGCTGGAATGTCCAAATAACCGGAAGCACGTCTTCGGCATATGGTAACATTGTTTCTTGCAGTATATTTTTGTATTGGAATTGATCCATGTTTCCTTCTATCAGCCTAACAGGTCCAACGCCATGTCCAGAAAAGCACCCCCAAATTTTCACATTTCCCCCGTCATGCTTTAATGTCACTTTTGTGTACTTTGGGTCGAATGCTTTATTCGGAGGGCGTCGTACATATCGTTTTCCATCAGAACATACCCTATTTATTTTTGTCTCGTCAGAAAAAAGAACGTTTTTCCACTGTCTGACTGTCCAGTTTTCATACCTTTTTGCAAATGCAAGTCGGGCTTGCCTATGACATCGTTTCAACATAGGCACCTTCCTTGCTATCCTTCCGTTCAACTTATTTTCTACCAAACGCCTTCGAATAGTGCGTGCAGAGATTGCTGAAGGGTTTTTTTCGCCAAAATATTCTTTTCTCAACTCATTAGACCCTTTAAAAGGATTTTGTTTTGCCAAACGAACGATATTTCGATCATCTCGACGAGATGACTTTCTCTGTCTAGGTCCACGTGGAACGTTTGAAGTAGTTTGATACGTGGAAAAATGCTTTACGGCATGGAAAACCATTGTTTTTGAACATTGCAGATAGTCGGCTATCTTCTTATACGACCAATTCTTCTCGCGAAGTTTTATTATTACTTCTCTTGTAGATTTATCACAACTTTTATTTTTCCCCATTGTTTTTATACGAAGTAATCACTTTTAAGACTTTAACAGCACGAAATGGCGCCAAAATTATACGAATAATAATCTACAACCACAGAGCCACACAGTGTTCTCTATTTAAATTTGAAAAAATAATAAACTATTCAGCGTTCTTAATTACGTGACCAGCCAGTAAGTACTAATACTAGGTTCAGATCGAATGTATAAAGTTTCTCTATTAATTTTTTAACCAACTATGTTGCATAAATGAATGTACCGGTAGTACGGAAAAGTTTCGCAATACCGAGAGAAATAAAAAAAATACGGGCAATTAGTTATACTTGTTACTTTGAAAAAATCATCTCAATAAATAATCGTTCTTAATTATATGGCCACAACTGTAAATCATCCTAAGCTTAACACTTTTCTATTTCAGCATACAAACACCAAAGTCCACAACCTTCCAATATCATTCCAGGATCACAAACGTCCTCCACACCCCTCGTGACCTTCCACAGAGGCTCCAAAGACCTTCTAAACATCCACGCAACCATATCGCCGATATACGATATGGTGGGCGACAAATCCTACACCGTGGCGAAAGCCCCCAGTGCCAACTCATCGATGGATCGGACGTATGACATGAACGCTACGGTGATCAACAGTGCGACTATGATCAAGAAGTCGGCGAAAAGGGATATTTTAGGAGGAAAGGTCAGCCCTGAGAAGAAGATGTTTGGGCCCAGTTTGCCTGTTAAATCGATAAGCACAGGTAAGTCTTAATGTGAATGTGACTAGTGTCACCGTTCTCTGTTATCATTTTAGAGCCCGTTATCATGCGGGCAGTTTGGTGGCTAATTAACATTAATAATAATAAAGCTTTAATTAATTCCATGCATAGTAGGATCGTTTTCAAAAAATTTGTACAAAGTTAACGGCATAATCAAAACAAAAATCACGATCGCTATTTTTGTGTAACGAAAGTTAGTCATACAAAGTATATGGTTAACGCCGTTACACAAAAATAATAAATTAAATTTTGTTTTTAATTATTTCCTTAATTGTGTACAAATTTTTTGAAAACGACTCTTCACGTATTAAACGAAAACAATTGGTAACTTAATAACCTATAATACTCAATTACATTTATTACACTTAGATGAATTTGATTTCTAATTATAAATTCTATTTTGTAATTAGTTTAATTATTATTTGTTTTAATTATCAACTACCTAATTATTTAATGCATGGACCCCGTTCGGGTAAAAGCCTCCCCCAAGGAATGCCTCCTTCTCTGTCATTAGTTAATGTTAATTATCTAATGAGCTAATTAATATTAGTGATATCCAATACAATCTAAGTCTCGACGTTGTAGCTATGTATTGGGAACTCCGAAATATTACACTCCAAAAAAGCTTTTTATTGACTAATCACTAATATTAGTTAGCCACCAAAATGCCCGCTTGATAACGGGTCTACTGGGTCTAGTTATTATCTCAGCCTGTGAATGTCCCACCAGGGCACAGTCCACCTTTTAGAATGAGACTGCTTGGACTGTAGTTCCCACGCGGGCCCAGTACGGATAAAGAATGACACACAACATTGGATTTATTCGTAGGTGAGCGAGCTATGCTCGGAGTTTCCCTGCGTGATCGAATCAGAAATGACGAGATCAACAGGAGAACCAGAGTTACTGACATAGCTCGGAGGTTTGCCAGTCTTAAGCGGCAGTGGTGGCCTAGTGGTTTAACATATGGTCTCTCAAGCAGAGGGTCGTGGGTTCAAATCCCAGCTCGCACCTCTGCGTTTTTCGGAATTTATGTGCGAAATTACACTACGGTGAAGGAAAACATCGTGAGGTAACCTGCATACACCTGCGAAGTAATTCAATGGTGTGTGTGAAGTTCCCAATCCGCATTGGGCCTGCGTGGGAACTACGGTCCAAGCCCCCCCCCCCCCATTCGGAGAGGAGGCCTGTGCCCTGCAGTGGGACGTATATAGGCAGAGATGATGAAGCGGCAGTGGGCAGAGCACGTTGCTCGTAGATCCGACGGCCGATGGGACAGGAAGGTTCTAGAATGGCGACCGCGAGACACGTGGCGTGGGAAGGCCCCCAACAAGATAGACCGACGATCTAGTAAAGGTATAGGTAACGCCGCGAGAGTTGAGGTCACGCACACAACAACATGTCATGTAATGACAGCGGGATTTTGACATTTATTCGTACCGACAACAAGTTCAACAGACTCAACAGTGAATTACAAGATTGACTAAAAATTTCTTTAACCTATTTCTATAAGAAATATTATTCAGGAAAATACATCTAGTTCAAACTAAACAAAAATAAAACAAATTGATCCATTTTATTTAAATCAGATAAGCAAATTTTTCGCTATTTATCAATACCGTTTTTTTTGTTGCGAATATTTCTTATCAGTTTCAAATTGTTTTACTGAAATAAAATAGGTTATATGAAAAAAGAAAAATTATAATATGCTATTATTGCGTAGGTATCATAAGATCATTGTAACTCACATTTTCATTCACTCACTCATTTCATTCGTTCACTACTTTTTTTGTAATCAGTACTTTATTTGGCTGTGTGTGTATTTGGCGTTATTCTCCTTAACTCTTGTGGCGTTACCTATAGCAGGAACCACTTGAATGCGGGCAGCGCTGAACAGATCGTTGTGGAACTCTTTGGGGGAGGCCTATGTCCCACTGTGATTGTCATTTGGCTGATATGACGAATCTTGAGCGTGTCACCCCCGAAATGGACTTAATCTTTGTTGCAACTCGTGAAAATTCTTATACCTTTTACGGATTGTTAGATGGTTGTGAATGTTGTTTTTGTTATATTCTGATTAGGAAGTCATATTCGGCTTTCGTCATGTTCGGAATTGGACAAGTTATTTTTTTCCATATTCTCTTTTTTTATGGTAAACATTTTGTAAACCTCCTCTTTAATATTCTTTAACTTATTTTTAGGGTCATACGGAATGATGGCACCTCCAGTGGCTGTGGCGAGGAAAACTGGTCTTCCGACTTCCAAACTGCGACAATACAGCTCACATAAGGAGCTCAGCAGGATACCAGGTACTCTATAATTATAAATACGTTTATACATTAATAAATAAGGAAACAATGCCGAGCGAGGCCAGGAAATTATGAAACAGGAGGTTAATAGAAGTTTTTTTTGTATGTTTAAGGTGGCAACACTAGCGCGCCGCGTACGTTGCCATTACGCGCGAGCAATATGGCGCGGCGCGGCGTGTACGCATCCAATCCCGCATTGAGCCCCACACAACCCGCGCCGCCCATACGCAGGGATTCATACACACTGGACGACGCGCAGGTAAACTACGATTTTTAATTTCGTGGAATTCTGACATTTCTTAGTGTTACCAGGCAAAAAATATTGCCCGAAAATTTAAACGAGATAAAACAAAAACTAGGAAATACAGAGCACAAATTCCTTACTATTCACATTAAAATTTGACATAATGTAATAAATCATTAATTAATATAGATGTTCTACGGTAACATGGCCGCTCCTCCAAATTACTAATGTCACATCTTTACGAACGAGTGTGTACTCGTATGTAGTTGTAAGCATTCATCGTCAGTAGCAGGCCGTCTCGTCGTCGTCGTCGTCGTCGGTCTGAGACAGTCAAGTTAATGTTACCACGTCGCTCAGTGACACGAAAGTACTGATTGCAAATAAAGTTGTTTTTTTCTTATTAAAATAATTTTTGATCTAACCGTTTTGACCTAATAAATTATTTAACCCTTTTATGAGTAAAAAATAAATAGGGATGACGACTGGGTTAAAAATTGGTCATTCTAATTAGTCCGTCATTTAGATTATGGGAAAATATGGGACACGTATTTTTTGGTTTATCAAATTATTAAAAAACGACAAAGATATAGATCATCAAACTTCCGGAGTGGGGGCTTGTGACGTCACCCTTAGGTAAAAATTGTACCATATAGTGACGTCACTCGAAACTTCTAAGCACTGTATCCTCCTCATTTTTTGTTTGTCAAACAAAAGAAAAAATACGTGTACAATATTTTTTAATAATCTAACTGACGGACTAAACAGTTTTTTTTAGTCGTCTAGCCTATTATCTCTGGTATCATTGCGATGATGATGATGATTCGACAATATTTTGAAAAAACTTCGTAGGGTAAATCGCCAATAACTGGCCACCGTTCAATAACTGGCCACCCCATACTAAAAATGAACTCTATTCACCCATAATAGAATTCTTTTGTTAATTACTGGCCACCCTTCAATAACTGGCTACGTTATACTAAATTGAATTCTGTTTGTAGGGGAACAGAGTTTATTTTCAGTATGAGGGGGGGCAGTTATTGGCGATTTACCCTATTCATTTTATAGCTATTTTAAACTAGGACCCTCAGTATGCCCAACCAATATTATGTACATATTTTGCTTTACTCTACCTTTAAATCTTTACTTCGTATACCTTAGGCCATTCGATGCGTTATTTATTATGATACCAAAACGTTACCGTTGGGTGAGTGACAAAGACACCTAAAAGACGAAAGAAAGACCTACGTGATTTTTGTAACGTTTTATCTCCGTCGCATGTCAGTGATAATTTTAGACTGTGGATCTCTGATTTTTAGGGTTCCGTACCTCAAAAGGAAACAACGGAACCCTTATAGGATCACTTTGCTGTCCATCCGTCCATCTGGCAAGACCCTTTTTCTCAGGAACGCGTGGAGGTATCAAGCTGAAATTTATATCAAATACTCAAGTCTACTGTCCCTTGGAGCTGTGAAAATAATCAAACTTCTAAGCCAACGCAATCAAAAGATACATCCATTTATGCCGCAAATTTTCGACACTCGCAAGGGAATCAAAACATAGGTTTAAACACAAAACATAGGTTTAACTATAGGGTACTTCCCGTGAACTCAGAATCTTGAAATTTGTTACGAAGCAAGGTCTTATAGCACAGATAGGGTGAGGCCACACGAGCGTAATTTTGTGAGTTGTGAGCGGCAAAATTTCGGTTGCGCCATACATTGTGTCGCGTTAGTGTCACGTGATGGCGCGCATATTGTATGGCGCGGACCGAAATTCTGCCGCTCACGACTCACAAAATTACGCTCGTGTGGCCTCACCCATAAAGGAAAAATTGCGAAAAGCATAAATTTTTTTGTCTGTCTGTCTATATCAGTACAGTAACCAATATAAAATGCAATATTTTCGACTATCGCGGTCATTACTAATTTTATGCGTTAAAATCGGGTTTGGGTTTTGAAATATCGGGTTTCTTCAAAATCAAGGTACGCGGAACAAAACCCGATTTTAACTCATACAATCTACAATGATCCCACACTACGCACATTTTGCTTAGGAGCAGGGGTCTGCTAAGACTCATACTAAGCTCATGCCAAGGTTCATAGATACATATAAATTTGTACGGAACCCTCGGTGCGCGAGTCCGACTCGCACTTGGCCGGTTTTTTTTTCATCGTGACGTTATTTTTCACCCATATCTACTACAGGATTTGGAGCTACCCCGGCCGAAAGCGGCGCCTTTACCCATAGCGCCGCCCCCGCTGGTCCGGCAAGGCACGGAAACCATCAAACGGGACCGGCCGCAGAGCCAACTGGTGGCGCCCAGAGATGTGAGTACATCACAGCTTAGCACATAACACAAAACAACATTTTAGGGCATTGATTCAGAACTTGTAATAGGGTATTTGACACTAATATTCCAAATTTGTGTATGTGTGTGCTTTCTCCTTCACGCTAAAATGGCTGGTCGGATTTTAATTAAAGGTACGCAGTTTGGGTCTAGAATAAACACGTATTCGATATTCTCAGCGATCGGGAAAAAATCTCGAAACAGGTGAAAAATTAAAAAAAAACTTTAACAGTAAATCAATGTTCACTATCAAAGTTGATTTTTAACGACCGCTTTAGCCTAGTTGGTAGTGACCCTGCCTACGAAGCAAGAGGTCCTGGGTTCAAATCCCGGTAAGGGCATTTATTTGTGTGATGAGCACGAATATTTGTTCCTGAGTTATGGATGTTTTCTATGTATTTAAGTATTTATTTATCTATATAAGTATGTTTATCGTCGTCTAGTACCCATAGTACAAGCTTTGCTTAGTTTGGGACTAGGTCGATTTGTGTAAGATAGTCCCCTAATATTTATTTATTTATTTATTTATTTTATAGCTTTGAAATAAATATAAACAGTTAGAAAATTATATTGGCACTATTAATTAAGTGGGCACTATTCAGTATTACAAAATCTATCAGGGGGGTCAGACAGCTCGTACAAAAATTTCAATTGATTTTATTGGTGTCAAAAAGCCTATTACCACATAAGGGTAAAATTGTATTCCAATTTAATATGATTTGATATATTTAATTGATGATATCGCCAATGTCGACTTTTTTCCATTGTTCTGTATCTAGCATAGCCTAACCCATACCTCCCTACATTATAGCTATCATCAAAAAAAAACTATCATGCATAAAAAGTGCTAATCCTCGTGTGATTTACAGAGGTTTTGGGTCCACTAAGTCCATTATCTAATAAATGTAATTTTCATACATCAATGTGACAAAACGTACATGTGTGTGTCTAACTCCATTGCCCCTTTATAATGTGTTTACAATCAATACCATAATCATAGACAATAATAAACAATACTGGCCAATCAAATAAGCGAATGGTCTAAAATTTCTGAAAAACTTATATTTGTTTATTTATATGACTAAGTTCTTGATTCGCCGACCAGTGGCCGTATTGTCTAACGCTTTTGGCGCTTGCCTTCGCTTTCACCATCTCTTTCTATCATCCTTTTATACCGTTTGACAGAAAGAGATAGTGATAGCGAAGGCAAGCGTCAGAAACGTTAGACAATAAGGCCCATGCTCTGATGGAAAACTATCATGTAGACCGGTTTTTAAGGTAAATTTTGATCAGTCGACTACAAAAACATCGAAACTGAAAAAGTTACGCAATTACGACTTTATTAACTTAACGTTAAGGTCGTATCTGTAAGCATAATATTGTAAGTTTTTGTACATCAACATTCATTAAAAAAAAACTTAAACCTAAAATCAGGCTTGTCAAATATACAGTGTTCTGCTGATTACTATGGAATATATACCTTACAAAGGATTTTTTTTTTAAGCTAGTAATATTTTCAATGGATATTGCAACTTATTACTAAAAGAATAAGGTTGAATTTCCAATTCATTCCATGTGGCCGCTAAATCACCTCTACCTTATTGTTATAGGGTTAAACTATTCAAATCGAGATCCAATCCTTTAAAAATAATAGTTTTCGTTAGTAAAAGGATCGTTTAAAAAAATTTTGTACATAGTTAACGGCTTAATCAAAACAAAAATCACGATCGCCATTTTTGTGTAACGAAAGTTAGTCATACAAAGTATATGGGTAACTCCGTTACATAAAAATAATTAATTAAATTTTGTTTTTAATTAATCCCTTAATTGTGTACAAATTTTTTGAAAACGACTCAAAAATGAAGGCTGTATTGTTCATTATTGTGCCACTCGTTTATTAACACCTGTGTCTAACCCGTGTTTGTGACGTCAGCTGCGAGCGACCGGCATCAGCGTACCAGTGTCTATGCGCAACAATCACGCGCCGGTAAGTCCCATGCTTCATGTCTAATGTCTATACTAATGGCAAACACTCGCTATCCGCTCGGCAATATACGAGGAGTTTTGTAATTATTATTGGTATTTAAAATATGGCTATGTCCATTGGAAACAATTTGCCAATGTCAGTAAAAAGATTTAAATGAGCATTTCGCAAATAAATTGCCAATTTTGTTTTCGACTCCGATTTGCAAAAAAATTACAGGCCAGGTGGATTGAATGATCTGATTCATTTGTATGGAAACTTTGTTACCAAAAAGCCTATGGTTCATAACATGACAGCAATTAATTAGCCCATTTTGAGAAACTATGTCAGTTGAGCTCAGCACTATTCAAAATACTTGTTTTTTTTTTGAAATCGAAGTCGAAAATTTGAGAAATGCTCAATTTGACATGTCGGCCATTTTTCGGTAAAAGAATACTATACAACCTTTCTCCGGAGCTGGTTTTTTAGCTCATTGAGCGATGCCCAGGGTGCACTGGCTCAAGTACCGCTGTTCCTCCCAGACGGATCCAAGGGAACCGCAGCTTTTAAAATTATTTCGGAATATTTCAGCGGGAGTAAGGTTAGTTTGACTGCCGCAGTAAAAGTTTTTCAGGATTTTTTTTATTGTGGTTGACAAATGAGTCTATACATTGGGCAGTGTTTAAAGTGTATCACATCAAACTTACCTAACATCTACTGAAATATTCCAGATTAAATATAAAATACTTTGGATTATGTGTTTGTTTCCCATTATCTTTAAAATAAAATAAACACACCAAAATTAAAAAATTAGTAAAAAATTATTAAATTCCCGCATATTATTTTTCCTTATTAATAAGCGGTTATCGATAAGTGACGAAACGCCCGCGTCTATCCCCAGCGGACGATGACTTATGGCACTAAAGGCGGCGAGTGTTTGATATTAGTAGGTATACTTAATTTACATTTGCCGAGATGTAACCGTCACACAAACGCTTATAAAATGAGCGGGTAAACCTGTTAATATTTTCATTTGGCTTCTCTGTTTCTAATAAAATAGCTTCTCGTGTAGATAATAATGTACCTATTTAAGTGAAGCTCCTTTGGATGTGGTAGTAGCGTGTTCGTACAAACATATTGACGCTATATAATCTAAAAATTAGTTCAAATAAGTGCTACTAAATACGTGCAGGAGGGTCTCTACTTAATTTTACCTATAAATGTACACATACGTTAAACTGGTACAGTTCGACCACTCAGATAATTTTCGAAGCAGCCATCTTTTTCGAAAGCCAAAAATTTAGACCTGTAAGAAAAATTGGGGATGTCTATTTTTCGTAAAGTAGTAAATCAAAACGAGTTTGAAGTGGACAATCGGGAGCCGCAATGTTCCATTTCGTCACCTTCTTAAATCTTCCTTGTCATATGGTCTTTACTTCATTTAATTTAGAATTGAAAACCACAACATCATTATATTGCGGCGCGTCAACTATTTCTTACCTAGCAAATAGTACAGTACAATAGTCTGGAAGCCGCAAAATAAAATTGTTTTAATGTCACTTTATTTGCGTGTCGTCAATTGTTACTCTAGTACAAATTGTAAAGAGATTACAGTTCACGAGCCGCAATATAATCTTGTTGTATTTTATAATTCTAAATTAAATGGAGTATAGGTACCTACTGTTCTGATTCGCATACTTTCCTATCTTGTCCGTTTTCCTACGCGGGCCAGAGTATAGATAAATTACCGATAGCGTGGAATTGCATATGTAGTGGTATTGTGTCTTTATAGGCATTCCTCTTTAGTGAGAGAGAGCAATATAGAGATCTCTCTCTCCAATGCCTATAAACACACAATACCACTACATATACAATTCCATGCTCTCGGTAATTTATCTATACCAACTCAACACTTCTATTTCGACCACAGTTTCAGCAGTCTTATTCCGACTACAGTGCTAACTCGTCATAATTCCTATTTATACCAAGCAGCACTGTGGTTGATAAAGGAATGTGGGTGGTGGATGGTCGATAAAAGTAAGGCTTGATTTCCTCCTACGCTGACGTCGGTCAGATAGATGTCAGCGTAGGAGGAAATCAAGCCAAAGTGGACGAGTTCGCGCTGTGGTCAAAATAGGAATGTAGACAAAATGGGACGACGATATCAGAAAGTGGACGAGTTTGGAAAGTGATTTAGAAATAGTAGGCTGACGACAAGGCACTGTGGATGATTTAAGGTGATCAAATGGGATTGTGGAGGAGGTGATACTGAGACTAAACTAGCACGATGTAAATAAAGCTTTAGGAAGTATCGATCTTGGTTAGTAAAGTTGATTGTTTGCAACAGCCACCGTCGACGCGGCCGTATTCGATAGCGGGGGCGTCGCAGCTCCGCGTGACGAGACCAGCGTCGGGCCCCGTACTCAAACCAACGCCAGGTAAAAATTGGAATATTAAAATAAGTTATTGCTAAAAAATCCATTTTTTATATTATAGTTAAGCTTTTTACTGACTGTGCTTTTTGCCCATTTTTGCCATTTTTATTTTTACATCTTAAATTTTTTACTTTAACGGTCATTCCGTGAAATCCATATAATTTCATACTAAATACAAACTGAAACATAGATACACAGAAAAAAATCCCAGAAAAAATACCAATGCTGGGAATCGAACCGAGGGCCTCGGTTGAAGTTGAAGATAGATATATGAATACATTGTCTATTGGCTTGAGGTCAGCGAGTGTTTGAAATGAGTATTAAGAAGTATCTGTGTCCTCAGCGGCGGTGCCGGCGTCGGAACCGCGTCAAGTGAGCAGCGCGGAGCCGCGCACGTCGGGACTGCCGCGCCCCTCCCGCCTCCCCGCGCCGCGCCGCGCCCTCAGGTATACCTTCAAACAAACTCAATTGTAATACGGTCGTAAATCCAACGCAAACGAGATCGTGACTAGTTGTTAATAAGTCCAAAGTTACAAAAATATGTATACACGACTTTATTGACTGGACATCAAACAGAGTTTTTTAATATCTAAACTATTTTCGGTGCCTCCAAAAAGGTATAATCGAGGAAACTGAATCGCATATAATATAAGTAACACAATGAGAGTTGAGGTCACGCACACAACAGCATGTCATGTAATGACAGCGGGATTTTGACATTTATTTTATTCGTACCGATAGCAAGTTCAACAGACTCAACAGCAACAGTGAATTACAAGATTGACTAAAAATTATAATTATATAGGAAAATACACCTAGATCAAACAAAACAGAAAATAAAATATTTTGATCTATTTTTTTTGAAGCGTCTGCGCGTTAGACAATATGGCCTCTGGATAGAACTTTTACACAATCAACTTCATGATGATTTCTTTGTGTAAATGTTTGGAATTTCTCCTTGCCTTTTTAGCGATAAATGTACACACTTTTAAGCGATATAGTTACTTCTATTGTACCCTATTGCTGATGTGATATCTCTCGATACTTAATAATGTTTTTTGGTTGCAGACCCCCGTCAGTATACTCAGTCGCGCCGACCGCTGACTTCGACCATTACTGACGCACGTGCCAACCCGCGGGCCCTTAACTCTAGCGTAACCTTAATTAAACCTTAACAACCCGGGCACGACTATTCACGGCCGGCGCTGCGGACTAACTCGCTGAACATTGCGTGGTGGAAACGCTGCCTCTAAACCTTGCTATCTGGCAACACGCGCAATGTATTTGAAAACATCAATAATCACGTGCACCGGTTTCGTATAGTTGTGGCTGGGCCCTAACTCACATGACTGATCAGAAGCTCGTGTCTTTGAGAACCAAGTAGCGGTGAGATGCTCTTATTTTATATAATTTTTCTAAATTTTTAAAACATGTAGGTCGTTTTCGACGGACTTTTAACTTAGAGTGCAGTATGAAAGGTACCATGACCATGTTTGAATAAGGAAGTTACAGGTTGACTACTAAAAGTTAGCTGGACATGTTTAAAAATTACATGGTAATTTGATGTCGCCAATTTCTATACACGGTGAGCTAAATTTTTTGTAGTTTGACTATTGTAACCTTTATAGTCATTTTAAATCCCGTCAATCGGCAGGGCTAACTACATCTGCGATTTGAAATATACGTTAAGATAAAATAATCAAAATATAGTTAGCCCATTGAAGCTTAGTAAAAGCTTAAGATTTAAAAAAAATATCAATTCGAAGCAATCATAAGACATTAAGTTGCGTAGTTTTTTTTTATTAGCTACGCAGAGACAATAACTCGATGTTAAAATTTTGATTTATACATTCTGGTACTGAGTGTAAAAATTAGACTGACGAATACATCTCATTAGTTAAAACAAATAATGGAATTAACATCCGCATTTGGTTTTTTTCTTGTTAAAAAAATGTCTAATGCTTTAATACGGAGGTCGGAAATCCACTTTTCATGCATGGAAAAGTTTCAGATTTCAAGACTTAGGACAATTGCTCTCTCATTCGTTCTCTCAGGCGATGGAGGTCTAAATTTCCATATTCTTACCATACATTTTTGGTACAAAGACATACAAATTAAGATATTATAATTCCTATATTATTTACAAATTTAGTATATAGTATTATAAAATTAATAAATAATACCGCGTTAGTAATTTATTGGACAGTAAGTCGTTTTGCATTTTGTTTAGAGATTGTAATCATTTAGGGACGTGTAATTATTAATTAAAACATGTTTTGCTTTAGATGTAAAATTTTATAATAACGTTTTATACTGATGCTACTTTGTAAAAATAACCGATATATCATCTTATAAATAATGTAACATGCACAAAGCACACGAGAAGTGTTTTATAAAATGTTTTTGAAAACAATTTTAGTTACGCCGAAACGCTATTTTTAAAAAAAAGGTAAAAAAAATGTTTTGACAACGCACACACTAATTGTAAAATATTGTTTTTTAATGTTTCTTGTACATTATGTAAAGTTTCATCTCGCAACATATTTATAAACACTATTTATATATTTTAATCACTTTAAATATTTCACATGTCTTGATGTACTGCGACTCCTAATTTACTAAACTTTTGCCATATTACAAAGCTTCCTATTTATCTTAGGACTATTTATTCTAATGTAATATATTTAGACGCTATAAATTTGTTTGAATATTTATAACTTACATCGATTCCTGTAGCCATGGTCAATGAAAGTATCTCATGAGCTGGAGCTCGTGAAAAATTGCAAACATTTTAACAGGACAAAACGAAGCATGTATAAATTATAAACTGTCAATATTAACACATAGGCAAGGCTACGCGTATCTCTAAGCATTTAAACACGTTTATTATTTTCGTGTCACATCTGTCCATCTTTTTTATTTAACCTAATACGAAAGGGTAGCAAGATGCACAAAAACAAATGTCTAATAGCAAGTTAAATTTAATATTGTTGTTGAACAATTGAAATTGTATTTAACATGTATTTCAAAGTCAAAGTCAAAATTCTTTATTCAATTTAGGGATCAATTGATGCTCCTATGAATGTCGAAGAACACCCTGTTGAGAAGAATCCGTCAAGAAACTCGACAAGGAATTTCTGTACTGTTATCGTTTTATTTGCTCGTCTTTGCATGTTAAGCGTGAAATACACATAGGATGGGTGCGGGTCGGGAGTACGACGAGCCTATTTTGGCTGCAAGCCACACAGAAGAGACGTGGGACGGGGGCGCGTCGCAGTCGCGGCGCCCCTATCAATTTTCATACTAAATGTATAGAAGCGTCGCGATCCAAAGCAGACAGAAGAGACTGGGCGCAGACATCCCACGTCTCTTTTTTTTTATTTAATCAAACTGTACATGCATTTGCAATAAATTTTGTTATCGCCAAACTGTTACCAGTTTGTTGGCGATGAAGCACTCAATAATATAATCGAATCATGCACCTAGATACACAAAACAGTTAACAACTAAATAAAGTAACATGCACAACTAACTACCTACTTACACTTCATATTTTTTCTAAAAGGTGTTTTTTCAATCTCTTTAAGGACCGGTTTACTAAACCTAGGTTTTTCTCTTAACCACCCCATTTCGTTAAACAGCCTCGGCACTAAATATTTATTTAACCTTTTCCCATAATAATTGACTGCTGGAGGCTGTATTAATTTACCTTTTCGTACCCCCTCGTGTTGTATTTATTAGTTACTCTACTGCGTGGCTTGCGCCTTACGACCTATATGAACGACATCATACTGATGGCGGGACCGGAACGATGTGATGTTGTTCGTCATGTACAGCCAACGTCATAAATAAGTGATCACTTTTGTACCTTGTCGCTTTCAGTCATTATACAATTTCGTATGGCTTGTCAAACATGACGTTAAAGTGACAAAGTACAAAAGTGATCACTTATTTATGACGTTGACCCTACAGCCATGTAAATAAGCCCGCCTTACTCCCGATCCGATCTGCTCCTGACCCGCTTCCGTCCTATGCGTGGTTTGGGTATGTCCCACTTGTTCTATGGAACTGATATATTTGGTATGATATTGAACTCTGTTACTTCACGATTTCGCAGTTCCATAGAACAAATGGGACCTCGCTTTAATCGACGACATGGCAACATTCATTTCTCTCACACTGCGCGCTGTAGTGAAATTCTATGTGTTAATATTCCAAGTCAGCTATTATTTGTACAGGGACAGAGTTCTAAACCAATGTTTATCTATTGTAAATCCAATGTTTCCGCTGCTCGCCGCATCGCTTCGTGATATATCAGTTTGTGCTTTGCGGTTCCTTTCGACACGTCGTGCCTTATTTAGGTAGTGTAAGGAATTTTGTTTCATTTTCTAATAAAAGCAGTATGTATTTATGCGGTTTTTCATTGATTAAGTCCCTTTTGAGTAAGTATCCATCCAGACGGGGAGAGCGTCTTCATCCTCAGTGTTTAGTATTCCATTGACCCACGCAAAGCGGATTTCTTCATCTTTCCTAGTACGAACTGCTGAGGAATGGAATTGCCATTGACTAGCTGGGGGTATGACGACAAAGGGGGCCGGGAGAGGTGCGGGCGGCAGGCACACGAGGCCCCAGCACCAGGCCCAGGAGGTATGAGGGAGAGGACACATTAAAACGGTCTAGCAATAGTCAATGTGAGTCAAGGGTACCTACAAATGAAACTACGGCCTTTAGCTTCATCTGCACTTTTCATCAGGTGAGATAGGGGTTTTAAGCACGGCTCTATCTATATTTAATATTTAATTTTGAAAAAATCAGAGAACTTAATGAAAATATTGAAATTATTTTCTTATAATTGACTTTTCTATAGAAAAAAAAAAATAAAACTACTGGTAATTTTTTTTAGACATTCGCAATTCCGATCGGTAGTTTTCGTTCGGGCAGAATAGTGTAGACCGTTTCCGATAGTAGCCGAACATGTAAATAATCTATATTGAACTTTATTTATAAGGAAAAATGGTCGAAAATCGCGTTATGATTCTTAGTTCTGTTCCACTTCCAAGAGTCGAAAATGTGGCGGACGTAATCGATCAACCAATGGCAGCGCAAGATTTTGGCGCGCGTAGGATTCTGCTTTGCTGTTGGTAGATCGAGGTTTCCCGCGATAAAAAATCTGCCTTCTGCGCAGGTACATCGAGAGGAATTATAAGCTGAGTCGAACTTTACATGCATTTATGTAGAGTTCAACTTCGCATTTGACATTCCGATGTCATGGCGTATGTCACTTGGCATCGGATTGAAATGACTGTTCCGTACGGCTGTGACAGCTGGCAGTTTTCGATGCCAATAAATTGTCAGCCCATACAAAAACTGACAAAATGAACGCGACGACGATTGCGAGGGAGTTAGACAATTTAGCCTGCCGCTGCTGTTGCACTATTGTTGTTGAGAGAGAGAAAAGGTTAAAAAAAAGTATATATGTATTTGTTCTTGCTACGATATGGCAACATTGTATTTTGTAATCTACCACGTCATGCAGGTAAGGTTCACGAGCCGGTTCTCGAGGCCGCCTCGTCATCATCAAACACTATTTTGAATTGCAAGTCCAGTGACGTAGCTTTCAAAAGGCTAGGCATTGCCGTGCCCTCACTACAATGTTGCCAGATTTTTTTCAGCCAAAGCGGGATTCTTAGACCTTCAGAAATCAGAATAAAAAAATCGGGATTTTGCCGTCGAAAGCGGGACAACGGGACATGCTAAAATAAAACCGGTCAAGTGCGAGTCTCACTCGCACACCGAGGGTTCCGTACAAACTTGTATGTAAGTAGATAGTTAGATATATACTTAATTTTTCTTTGGGATAGAATAACGTTTTTAAATATTCATCATTTTATTTAAATTTCAAATTAAGTTTATGTGTATGAAAATAGAAGTTATTTTAATGAAAATACGTTGGTACTATTAGCGTGAACAGAAAGGCAAGAAACGACGTATGAAAATCGAATTTACACCACTACCCTAGTCTTGGGCTTTGGAATAGAACTTCAGATTTCTTACAAATTTGCGCTTTTGTGGTATTCCAGATTTGTTTTTTTCCGCATTCTTACACCTCATTTTTTCACTAAAAAATGGACATTCAAGACAGGTTTTAAAGCATGTGTGGTAGCTCAGATGTTCGAAAGAAATATAATATTGGGTAGTAATTTCACCTTTTTTTATGATGTCTACGGACCGGTAGAGGTAGTGAAGGTAGGCCCCCAACAAGATGAAGCGACGACAGAAACGAACAACGAAACGACGAAAGTTGCGGGAACGCGTTGGATGCGGATGACGCAGGACCGGTCTGTTTGGTGAAGTTCAGCAGTGGACGTCTTTCGGGTGAAATGATAATGATGGTGAGAATGATGATGAAATAGGAGCCCCGCTGTGCGAAACAGTGTGGCTTGCTGGAAGTGGAATTCAAGAAGGTGGGAAACGGTTTATGACGATTTAGACGAAACTAATCTACTACGAAAGTAATCTAATGTAGCCCTTATCCGCGGCTTCGTTCGTGTTAACCATTAGGTATAGTATGTTCCAGTTAAAATGACGAAAAGTACTTAAAACCAACATCTATTGTTTAATTGTTATCTTCAATTGGGTTTATAAAACAATTATGCAGGTGTATCGGTCGGTAGGCCATACTTCGGTCAGTTTTATTACGTCTCTTTGTTATCTTTTCCTTTCATATTCAGCAACAAAAGATGTTGTAAAATTCCATGTTAAGTGCATTTTCGTCATTTTAACTGGAACATACTATAGATCGGGCATGTGAATTTAAATTACGAGGAATTGTGAAATTCCCGTGGCAATACTCAAAAATTACAGCGTTGTCTTCAGCATTAACGTTGCATGATAAAGACCCGTGTCAAAAATCAAAAAAATCAAAATCAAAACGTTTATTCTGCAAGTAGGCCGCAAAGGGCTCTTTTACATGTCATTTTTTTAAACCACCAGCGCTTTCGTAAGGACCATCATTGCCAAGAAGAATGCGCCGCAAGAAACTTGGCAGAAAGTCATCTTTTCAAATTAAAATATAATAAATTACAAATTAAAAAAATCATACAAATATAGAATTAAGTAAATAAAAATAATAATTATATAAAAAAACAATACAGGGATGTATTGGGTCCCTAAGTTAAAAAACTAAAACAATACCTACATCTTAACTATATCTACGTTAAGTGGAAGTGTAGAATGCTTCCACCGTCAAAAAAAAAAAAATTAAAAAGGAAAAAATTAAAAATAAAAATAAAAATATTGGAGATGTCTTCCAATGTCACAATAATTAAAAATGATTGTGTTAAAAACACATTTCAGGTCAAGTAACCATTAAACTTTTGGATTCCAAAGGCAAACGCTTACGCCTGCCGCCCCCAAAGTTGGCTCACACGCACTCATGTCATGCTCTGAAAGCAGAGCGGTACCGAGGGCATGTATCGCTTCCGTTCCCATAAGCCTTATGGGACCGTCTTAAGAACTTCGACGTCGCGGGCCAATGACTAGTTAATAAAGTATTAATTAAAAAATAAGAGTTTAAATCCATAAGCTTAACAATATACAGCCTTAAATATAGCAAGGGGATATATAAAGTCCCCGAGTTAATAATAAATAGAAAATACTTCATCTAAATTTAGACTAAAAATAATCTAATTTAGAGAAATGTCAACGTAAACTAGTTACATACATTAGAGGTGTAAGAAGCCTCCAAGGTCAAAATTAATAATAATATTAATAAAAAGAGCTGGAGATGTATAAGGTCTCCGAATATCAAACAAATAGGTACCTACTTATTATAATTAAGTGGACAACGGCAACAGAACCAGAAACTAGCCGCGGATTGCGCCGGGACACTACAAGTCACACTTCACAACACTTCACATTGCAAACACACACACGCACACACAAACACGAGTACATCACATCACATATCGACATCCTAATTATCTTCGGCTTTCAGTCTTGGCCATATCGCATTATCACACAAGTACTCCTCAACTTTATAGTATGCTTTCTTCAGGAGTGCACTCTTTATGTATTCTTTGAAAGAGTGGTGTGGCAATTTCCATGCTTCTACAGGGACTTTATTGTAAAATCTCACGCAGATTTATCTTTAAATTACACTGTTAAGATTTCGAGATTTTATCCCGATCCCTTGGGAATATCGGGATAAAAAGTAGTCTTCCAGAAATCCGTTCAGCCAATTTAGCGTGAAATAACGACAAAAACGCATACACACACACAAACTTTCGCATTTATAATATTAGTAGGATTGTATTCCGTTTCTATATTATTATGATTAATAATAATAATAATAATTGCCTTTTATTCCTAAACATAGGGCTACAAGAGATCCCTAAGTTCGGTGTGCCTTTTGGCATAGGCTTCCTCCAATTCCTTTCGATGGGTTCTGTCCCTTGCTACTCTCAACCAGAATGGTCCCGCTGTCTGTTTCAAGTCATCTTCCCATCTCCTGACTTGACGACCCCTACCTATACCTATTATTATGATTACTTATACATAAATAAAATCGACAAATGTATGTACTTACATATTTTTGTACTTACCTACATGTAATAAGTACATAACTACAATGATTCGAGAAAAGGTCGGCACGGCACGGCAGTATATTTAGTAGGGCTCAACTTGGCTGGGACTGCTGGGACACTGTTGTGTTGTGCCCCCAGATACTCTACATGTCGCATCGCGCGCGAAGATTTAAAAAAATAACTTTTCGGCACATGCAATGTACCCTCGCCCACATTATCACGATTCAGTCGCGATACAAACGCGATACCGTCGCGATGCAAACGCGATACCGTCGCGCTTCTGTCGCGATGCAAACGCGGTTCTCCATTACCGCGCCACCCTCCCTCCGTTCCCTCCCCGTTGTCGTCCGACACGGTCGCGCGTTTGCATCGATACAGTCGCGATGCTGTAGCGCGTTAGTAGCGCGTTGGCATCGCTTCCAAAGAGTATTGTTACTATATAGAAAATCGCTTCTATAGCACGTTACAAATGCGACTAACGCGCGTTAGTAGAGATGCTGTAGCGCGTTTCGTAAACGCGCGACAGCATCGCTACAAAAAGTCGCCGTGGGCGAGGGCCCTTACAAGTGCACAATATACGACTACCAATAGTTATTTTCAAATCTCTGACAAAAATTAGCAATTTAATCCTAAATATTTTGTATACGGAACCCCAAATTTAATTTTATTAAAACTATGTTTTCCAATACTTATAATAAATGCAACAAACAATTAACGAAACCTATAACAATTAATTAAAAGAAATAAACAAGTTACGTTGTGTAAAAATAAAAGCTTGTTAAATTAAGGAAGTACTTCTGCAAATAATTATTTGTCTTATTTCTTCTACCTTGAACTAATTTATTTATTTAAGACGTGATACAATAGAGACTGTTACACGTTGAAATTAAGTCGACTATTCATTGTGATCAGCTGTAATTAGACATTAATTTCCTACCATGTGCAATTAGTGACATCTATCGAGTTAATGAAGTAATCGCTTGACGAATTTATTACATAGAGTCCGAAGTATACTCGCTAGTTCAAGCTTAGGTGCAATCAAACTACAATCGATACTACTCTTCCTTGTGAGTAGGACAGTGTTGCCATAGTTTATGGTACTTTAGTTTAACACGGACATTTTTCGATGCTAGCGCCCAACTGTCACTATCGTAGTGTGTGAAACGAAATCGCACGTTACGTTATGCGAGTGTGCGACGTCGCGAATGCTGTCTGTACGAGTAATTTTTGCTTTGTACGTTTTTATTTTTATAAATAACTGATGCAAATGATGTGATTATTAATCTAATAACCTCAAGTGATAACAATTGTGATATTACAACACGATGGCCCTCAAAATACGTTGTGTTTTCTTATACTATGTGATCCAGTGCGATAGCTCGTCACTACGGTTGTTTGTCAATGACGTCTGCGTTTAGCGCAGCGAAAAGTGGAATTTTAGTTTGATTGTGACAACTAGTGCAAACATAAATAACACAGATTGTGTTAAACGTTGAGTGCTTCTAAAATGGATGAGTGTGTTCCCGAGAGGAAACTTCTTCTATCAACGGGGGCCGTCAAAGGTGGCTCATGAAGAAAGGGTTAGTTTCCCTGTTTATGTTTACTTTTCAACGGTGCGCTTATGTGTATGTAGGAGTGGCATCGTTGCTATTAATATAGAATTACAGCATCAATGCCATAGTGCAATAATTAGCCCATAAATGTAGGTATAGGTTAGGACTAGTAGTACGTGTTGTTTACCATAGTATTTCGTTGACTCTGACTGGATTATCGGCCTATAATATGTCTATAAAACTCGTATATATTATTTAATTCGATAAAACCAGTGGCAGATTTAGGATTGTGGCTGGGATGTGTTATTTTTCTTTTGTTACTTTCTCTTATCCATTGAGTGAATGGTGTGAGTGAGATGAATAGATAGGTTTATAATCAAGTTGGAGTGAGACGGTGCTCTACTAGAAGAGTTCACTGGGCAGTATATTTAAGTGTCCACACATGACATCTTACCTCAATTACTTTAATATTGTTGATAATAAAGTATATAAATATATATAAATATGTGAGATGGCTATGGTGAGGTTGCGCAACCTGGCATGGGGCAAAGTGTAATCATTTAGAAATTCTATTAAATGCACTGGCCCAGATTTTGATATATTAATTTTAATTGCTAATATGTTTCTTGATTGTAATACTGAAGAGTTACAATTAATAGCAAACCGTGAATGCATAATATGTGTTTGTATCTAGGTTATGCCCTTCAAAGTAATATGTAATTGCCAGAGGGTGGAATTGCTCATGGCAAAAATCAAATGTAAATAGAGTTGGAACGTTGAATTTTATTGACTATTGAATAAACTGAAATTATATTTACCTACTTAATTATATTTATTACCAAAACTAAACCTCAAATCCATAAGCAAACAATAATAGACTTCATATGAACATTACGGAATAACATTTAAATAAAAGACAATATAAAACAATAATTTTAAAAACTACTTAGTACTGCATTATTAAAACTACCTAAGTTTCAATAATACAACATAAGGATTCAAATCGCCTGTGAACTAATTTTCATTGTATAAAACAGTGTTGTAATCTATGTAAACGGTGACTGAACTTATCGATAGCTGAATAAAACTGAAGCTTAGAAACCCATATCCCCAAATTTAACCTGTGGGACGTCCAACGCAACACAGTGCAGAGTTGGAAAAATAATGCTTTAAAAAAAAGCAAGATTTTTTTGAAAGAAATCCAAATTATCACAATTTTTTTGTGAAGAGAAAAAGTCAAAGATTTTTCCAATATTGAAGCAATTGTTTGGGCAATAGTTTCTTCAGCTGCTGCGGCAAAAGTGTTTTCCACCTTTGGAATTGTTCATAGTAAATTAAGAAACCACCTGGGAATTGAAAAGACTGGAAAACTAGTAGTTTTGCTTAAGTATTATGATGAATGACATTGATTTCTCTCTGGTTTAAAAGAACCTTTAACATATACAAATTTCTAAATCTGTCTTTCCAAATAATTGAATTGTGCCAACCAGCACAGTGGCACATAATTAACTGCTTGTGACTTGGCAATTTTTGTGACTAGTTTTAAATTTTAATCACCTTTTAACCTATGGTACTTAAACAAAATTATCCAAAAAAGTTGTTGGTTGTGAGATGGGTTAAGAAAAAAACATTGTGGGATAATTCTCGTTAATTGACCTAGTCCAATAAGCAATGATTTATACATATTATATAATACAACTGACAATCAAATTGCCTATTGGTTCTTAACTGACTACAAAATTTGAGGTCCAAGTTTTTATCACTAGTCCGAGCAGATATTAGGTATGAAAAATACTAAATATTTGTTCTTGATTCTTTGATATTTAATATTTATTAACTATATTTATCTGTTGCCTAGTGTCCATATCACAAGCATTGTTTACTTTGACATTAGGTCAATTGGTGTGAATTGTCCCTTGATATTTGTTATATATTATGTTCAAGGGGTGGAATTTTTATAGCAAAAATCAAACGTCAAGAGGGATTGACTATTACGTTTTATCAACTATCGATGATTAGTTGTCACTTAGCACAACATGTTTTAGTTAATGAAATTAATTAGACCTGTAATAGGGATATTATGGACGCCATTAAAAAATAATTCGAATACACTACTCTGATTGAAAAACAGATTAATTTTCGATTAACTGCAAAATTAGATTTTTTGTTGCTTTAAAACAAATAAATAGTTAGTTGAGTAAGTTGGCGAACAAGTGACGTCATAAATTGTGTTTTGACAGCTCATTGTCAGTTGATTGGTGGTGTCAACATTGTCTCTATTGGGGAGGCCTTTGCACTGCAGTGGGACACTATAGGCTGCCAAAAGAAATAGGCCAGTGTGTATGAAGGTTGACAAAATAATAAATTCATAAAACTGTAACTAGTTTTATTTTGTTACAATTTAAGAGGGTTTATACCTGCTGAGCTGGCAACGTTGCATTTTTGTTAGTTTTTCTCGATTATTCCATAAAAATTGAATGAAAATTAAAAATGTTTTGAATACGAATTGTTCTAATAAGTTAATGTGTCTACTGCAATAATAATTTGTGATAAGACTTTTTATTTTCTTTAAAAACCGTTAGGTAATAATTTGTTCGTTTTTAAAGAAAATAAAAGTCTATCACGTATTATTATTGCAGTAGACACATTAACTTATATATTAGAACAATTTGTATTCAAAACATTTTTAATTTTCATTCAATTTTTATGGAATAATGGAGAAAAACTAACAAAAATGCAACGTTGCCAGCTCAGCAGGTATAAACCCTCTTAAATATAAAACCAAGACAGAAATGTTAAACAGTGTAATTCCCAGGTCTAATTTAATTAACTTAAACATGTCCTGCTAAGTGACAATTAATCATTAGTAGTTGATAAAACACAATGGTCAATCCCTCTTTTTTTTATCCCTCTGATTTTTGCTATGAAAATTCCGCCCCTTGATTATGTTACTAGCTGTCGCCCGCGACTCTGTCTCCGAAAAATAGGGGTATAAAAAATAGCCTACAACCTATTCTCAGACCTACCAAATATAGACAAAAAAGAAATGATAAAAATTGGTCAACCCATTACGGAGGAGTTTGATAACAAACACCGTGATACAAGATTTTTATATAGGGTAAAACGGTATCTTGCTGTTTCGCGGAAAATCATTTCCCATCCTGATTCATTTGCAAACTGGTTTGTTTCCCAACTGTTTATTTTTTCTGAAACTACTAGATTACAGGACTATCCTGTAGGTTAGGTTTGTTTTATAGCAATCCTGAAAAATTTACAGGTTCAGAAAAAATAAACATTTGGGAAGAATGTAGTTGCAAAACATTAGTAAACCAGGTAAAACACCCAGCACCCAGCCTTTTAATAATATCTCCCAGTAGTTGGCCTCTACCTATCTTTTGCATGAGTGGGAAGAGCACAAGAGATATCTTTTGTACTCTTTGAGTATATACGGCCAATGGGCCAACTACCGGCTCCAGTGCCCGGCTGACTACCAGGTACTTTACCCTATAGATTTATCGCCTTTAAAAGAATAAATAAACAAAGTGCTATTTAAAGAATCTGGAAATAACGGAATAAGGAAAATCAATCGTCCAATCATGTATGCTTTGCTCCATAAAGTACTGATATCCTTATCATACATATATCAACATGCTGTTTGTAGCTAATCTAAGTGCAACCATCTATTGTTAACTAACCATGACTGCGGTTAGTGTAAGACCCCATGTTTGTTGTCCTGGCATAAACATAAGGGATGCCAGGTATCCCGCTTATTACGGAAGTGTCTGGCCTGTCCTAAAAGTTGAGTCAAAAGCAAGAATTTTAAATGAATATTTTTTTTATATTGATATGTCCAATTTAAAAAAGAAAAAAACTATGATTGGCTATTGAAAATGGTATTTCCAACCAAATTAAGCACAGAGTCCAGCTTTTGTGCTTTTAAACTTACAACTCAACCCTATTTGGTTGAATACTCATGTAGCAACTTGACTAGCAACTTAATGTAATCTAGCTCCTGACCTTAGTAACTTTCATTAGATTAGTTGCAGTCTGGATAACTTTGGTAGACACTGGCATATATTTTAATGAAGACAAAACTAAGCATAGGTAAGTTGAAATTTTGGCAAAAAAATTTAGACCATAATACCTACCTATCCTACTCATGCTCATTTATTCATAATATTTATTACATGACATTTTTAAAATTATTTAAAAATAATAATTAATATTATTTATAAGTATATAGTCATCATAATAATTAGTAAGTTGATGTTTCTGGCTGAAAGTTAAGGAATAACTATTGCCTTTTCCTTCATTGTGAAGTAATGCTTTAAGTTTGCATTGTGATGTAAGTTTATTTTATGTTTTTTTACACTTTCCCATGTTCTAACAATACATTTTTTTTTAATTTGGCAATAAGTACATATTCCAATTAATGTGATCTGAGTGGCGATTTTCGAAATCATATATAAGAAAGTCTAAGTCTTATTTCTATAAAAGAATGAAGTGCTGGAGAAAATTTCTACCATAGTTCACTTTCATAATGTTGTAAAAGAATGTAACAATTTACACTATTCTTAATGAAAAGAATTCCTGAAAAGTATTTTTCCATTAATTGTATTTGGAAAGTAAAATTAAAAAATAATATGCTTTAAAAGTTAGTTTCCCAAGTCTCATAGTGCAGAGCTGTACACAAATATTCCATTGTTTGTGAAAACACATGTGTGAATAAATTAACATATGTAATAAGTGTATATACATTTAAGGTTTCTATTATTTATTTTAAAACATTTACAGTTCTCGAATATATAGCTTTGCTCCCACGGAAGAATCAAAAGTTGGCTAGCTTTCTGTACCATGGGAATTTCGAAAAATCCCCTCATAGTGCTCTTCATAAACCTCTACATTCCTCAAGAATTATGAATACTAAATTTCAAGTCTGTAGCTTCAGTTATTCAGGCTTTGCATTCTATGTCCGTCAGTCAAATTGCTCTTTTATTTGAGATAAGATGTTAGACCAAATTTGTTCATTATAATAATGGAACAGTAAATGAGTTACTTGCTTATTTTTTTTAACAACTTAATAAATAACCCTCCTTCGACAGTCGGGTGAAAATACCAGATAATTAATTTACCAAAACATCTAGTGACCCTTTTTTATAACTAACGTAACTTGACTATATTTTATTAAATTAGATCTTAGAGCTTGTCTAATTTAACATGACGCGCCCCACCACCGCATTTACGCACAGGATTTGAAACTCAATTTAAAATTTGAAATATTGAAATATTTCTCTTGGCAGATGTGCGTAAATGCGGTGGTTGGGCGCGCGTCATTTTAAATTAGACAAGCTCAACCAAAGTTGATTACATACCTTCTATAAACAAAGTTTTACTATCTCCAACTACCATCATTGTCTCTGGTTCACATTGCCAAACAAGTGATTCCTTCCTATGAAGAAGTTCAATAATAGTTGCCACTGGATTTCTGTGATGAATTCCTTTGCACTCTAGTAAAAAACATGAGGATTTAAAAAACATTTTGTCCACTTTAGTGCAATAAGATCATCATCGCACTCATGAATAATTATTTTTATACTGTAACCAGCTGTTGCCCGCGACTCCGTCTGCGAAGAATAGGGTAGGTATACAAAAAATAGCCTACAAACTATTCTTAGACCTACCGAATATAGAGAAAAAAGTTTCATAAAATCAGTCAAGCCGTTTCAGAGGAGCTTGATAAGATAACAAACACCGTGACAAAAGATTTTTATATATTACATAGGAATTTTATCAAAATCTGTACCAAAATGGGGCATGTTGCCATGATGACCACAATTTGTTCTTATCTTTTTATTAAATGTAGATATAATACAATTAATTATTGATAATAACTTTGATCAATTATAACTGTAGATCCACAGTCGCGCGCCCGAAAATGTCCGATAAATGAGCGCCACTTTGATAAAAGTGGCCTTCTTTCTCAGTACGTTGCGTGAAATTGTCAAGTTTAGCTGTCAAGTGTCAACCGAAATTCGACTGTAATGAAGTAAAGACTAGGTTCAAATTTCTGTGTAGGTGATGATTTTAATTGTTATGGAAACAAATAAAAAAGTTCGGACATTCTTTGAAGGGGATTTTGTTCGGCAATGTGTATCTTCAGTTATAATTGATCAAAGGATAATAAATAGGGTTGTCGCTGCCAGGCCCAACAATGGAAAGCTGGACTTTGCTTCATTTTTAACCAGATATTTAGCCCTGAAAGTCTAATACAAAGTCACACACTTGTATTAAATAAAAATAAATAATGCTTCTGTTGATTTTTATTTATCTAATTTTGTCAAACAAGGCAAACATTGTGTGAAAACCTGCACACGCCTGCGAATAAATTCAATGGTGTGTGTGAAGTTCCCAATCCCCAGTGGGCCCGCTTGTGAACTACAGTTGTGAAATTGTTGTGGTAAATCATAGAAATTGATTTGATTCGTAACAAATATTTTTCGAAACATAATCACGAACTACTTAGGCCGTTCGTACCTACATTACGTTACGCAAAACTTCGATACCCGACGATTTTAGTGTCTATGCGACTACCGCAGTACAAACTGAATCACGTACCAGGATGGAACCTTTTCGTATTCAATTTCGCTACGATTTCTTTGGCAATTGTATGAAATGTCAACACGACATTAGTAGTTCAAAGGTTCCACCCTGGTACGTGATTCAGTTTCCTAGACTGTCCACACGTCGTCGTCGTCAACACGCGTGCCTGTGTACGAATCTCTATAAGTTTGTACTGCGGTAGTTGCATAGAGACTAAAATCACATGAATAGATAAACGGAACAGAATAAATGCTTCAAACAACGCCGCGCACGCATTACACTACTACACGCACAACATATGTGTGCGTGACCTGTCACAGACAGGACGGGGGGGGGGGCGTGCACCGGCGACCGCTCGGAGACAAACCGGTTTGAACTAGCTCAGTGAGTAGACAAAGTTCAGGTGTGCCGCCCGCCAGCGACGACGCGACCGTTTAGCGTTTAGCTACATAGTTCGGGTGTTCGGTTGTTTTTAAAGATGCCTACCTGTTGTAGTGTTGTAGATATACAAATATTAGATACTTAAGTACTTGTTTGAATAAAATATTTTGATTTTTAATTTTTTTTTTAACGAGTGCCAACCCACGAGTGATGATAGGTAATAATTTCGAGCTCTGTTCGACAGCTTTTATTCTGTTCCGTTTATCTATTCATGTGCTAAAATCATCTGGTACTTATCGAAGATTTGCGTAGCGTAATGTATGAACGGGCTTCAGCTCCAAACGCACAGACAGCGGAGGCGTGGCGGTGACGGTTGTAATATTCTACTTGTATGGACGAGTTCGCGGTACGGTACCGCACAACCGTTCATACAAGTTAGAATATTACAACCGCCACCGCCAAGCCTCCGCTGTCTGTGCTTTTGGAGCTTAAACCACGGAATCGATTTATACAAAATTTAGTATGGACATAGTATGACGCCCAAGGAAGATCATAGTGTACTTTTAATATCGAAAAATTGCATTGTTTGTGGGAAAGCGATAAGCGAATTCCGCGTAGACGAAGTCGTGGGTAATGGATTACATTATGGGAACAAATAGAAATAAAATATCTTAAAGTGGAGTAATGTCATAAAAATCTTCGAAACGGCTCGACTGCTCGACCGATTTTTATGAAACTTTTTTCTTCACACTCGGTAGGTCTGAGAATAGGTCGTTGGCTTTTTTATACCCTATTATTCTTCGCAGACGGAGTCGCGGGCAACAGCTAGTCTAAATATAAAAATCTCGTCACGATGTTTGTTATCGAACTCCTCCGAAAAAACGGCTTGACCGATTTTTGTGAAACTTTTTCTCTATACTCGGTAGGTCTGAGAATAGGTCGTAGGCTATTTTTTGTACTATAATATAGCAAAACAACGTTTGGCGGGTCAGCTAGTATGTATATAATTCTTGACCTACCTGCAGTGGTCATATTGAAAAATTTGGTAGGTACACATTTATAGACCTCCAATGTTAAATAATGCAATAATCAACTAACTACCTTGACCAGAAAACTTTTGTTTTTTACCATCCTTCAACAATGTTACAAATGGAGCTCTTCTCATTTCCCGTGATATCATTGTATACACAACATGTGAAGAAATTCTATGGTTTGTGCTTTGATCAATTATAACTGAAGATACACATTGCCGAACAAAATCCCCTTCAAAAAATGTCCGAACTTTTTTATTTGTTTGCATAACAATTAAAATCATCACCTACACAGAAATTTGAACCTTGTCTTTACTTCATTACAGTCGAATTTCGGTTGACACTTGACAGCTAAACTTGACAATTTCACGCAACGTACTGAGAAAAAAAAAGAAGGCCATTGGCGCTCATTTGGCTCGGACATTTTCGGGCGTGCGACTGTGGATCTACAGTTATAATTGATCAAAGGGTTTGTGAGATGTTCCCGATTTGCAATAAGGCCGCGTGGGAACTGCAGCCCAAGCCGTCTCATTCTGTGAGGAGGCCTGTGCTCTGCAGTGGGACTTATAATAGCCCGAGATGAAAGGGTCACACTATTTTAGTCAACAGACATTACCTGTCATACATACTAACTAGCGACCCGCCCCAACAACAACAATAGAGATATTTTTCTCTAGGCAGATGTTACGGCTTCGCACGGGTGCAATTATGCATGTATTATACCTACATATAAAGTAAACATTCCATTTTGAATCACTCTATCTATTAAAAAAAACCACATCAAAATCCGTTGCGTAGTTTTAAAGATCTAAGCATACATAGGGACAGACAGACAGCGAGAAGCGACTTTCTTTTATACTATGTTGTGATAAAGAGTTTATTTGTTGTAGTACTTGTAGTGCAACATATGTATATTTCAAGTGATATGTTTATTCATTACATCATTATGTACATTCTTTCTCATAACACCAGCAAAGTGGCTTGGTTGACATTTTTGGTATTAAGCCTCCTTGACCTCCATTTGATTGGTATGTCAAGGGTTTTAGGTGACTCTGGTGCAGTACAGTTACTGATTTGTATAAATGGAAAATACGGAAACCGTTGCACTTTGTTTATATTTTAAAATTAAAGGCTAAAGGTTGGAACGGTTTTTTTGTCATGTTTTATTATACTATCGTACTTATTGTATGAACGTGAAGCCGTGATGGCCTAGCTAGTGGTTTGACCTGACCTGATAGTTCACAAGAGAAGAGTAAAGGCTAGGGAAATACAAGAGGCTTTAATTTACACCGATTCCACGTCCTCCCTGTGAACTGGAGAGTGGGGACTGCTAATATTCCATAATCATCATCATTTTAGCCGAAAGACGTTCACTGCTGAACATAGGCCTCCGCTAAGGTTCGCAAACATATTGGTCCTGCGCTATCCAAATCCAACGCGTTCCCGCGTTGAAGACCTTCCTACATTGCCTCGTCCGATCTGACACCATTCGAGAGCTTTTCGCCCCATCGGCCACCAGTTCTACGAGCTATGTGGACTGCTCACTGCTATTTGAGCTATGTCGGTGACTTAATTTTTCTTGCGTGGTTCATCATTTCTAATGTGATCCCGCAGAGAAACTTCGAGCATAGCCCTCTCCATCGCCTTCTGAGTGACCTGTAGCTTTCTTATGAGGCCCATCGTTAGCGGCGGTAATATTTCATCACCATAAATTAATCTACAGCAATATTAATTCATCTTAATTACATTAGCACGTGTCCTTCCGACAAACGGGCAAGGTCGATTCTGATCTATTTTTCTATTATATTATCGATATAAACCGGTTGTGAATAAATTACGTACCGTACCAACTTGGCATGTGTAGACTACTTAAATAAGCAGCCTCGTTCGTGAATAGCTTATTTATAATGTTGTTCGTACTATTGTGTTTTTCTCTATAATCAATTAAAAAAAAAAAAACATTTATTTCAAGTACAAAGACTCATACACATTTCAATTATAAAATAAAATAACACTTACACACACACAAGTTTCAATTGATTAGGTGTTGTGTGGCCAGATACAATGTGACTGGCAAATAAAATGTATAAACATAATTGAAGTCATTTGTTGCTGGTCTAGTTGATATGATAACGATAAGGCGTGCAATCAAGTTGATGTTAGCGATTTTAGGGTAAATCAATCAAAAATTCGACTATTTCTTGAGAAGTTAGCTAGGCCCGCGTGGGAACTACAACTCGAACCCTCACATTCTTAGAGGAGGTCTGTGCCCTGCAGTGGGACGTATACAGGTTGGGATGATGCTGATGGAGTGTGACACAGCCGGGGCCCCCTTGGACTAAAAATAATCGAAAGTGGTGTGTCGATATAATGTCTTTGAGAACCTAGCTCACTGCAGGATCTAAAGTGGCGAGTAAAAAACAAAAAGCATTTTTCTCTCGTAATCGATAGGTACTAACTAACTCTTGATCCATAACGAGTGTTTCCTGTGCACGTTAATTGCTTCAATCAAAACCAAGTTAACTATAACGTTGCGTCGATCAATGGGGAGCTATTATAAATGCACGCGCATGTTTCTATCGCGTTTGCATTGTGAAAACTTGATTGTTAGTGGTTGTTAGTTTTATCTTTGAACTTCTAATATACCACGTTACTCTTGATTTGTATCGTTAAATAAGTATTTTTATTAATAAATTGTCTTATTGCTCATAATATACGTATGTACATATACGTTCATTCTATTATTAAGTTTACGTTTTAATGCTACGGGGCTATCCCTAAATTATGTCACAAAAATTTAGGGGGGAGGTAGGGTCTGGCGATTTGTGACACGAGAACAAAATAATTGCGATTTTCGTAGTAATAAGTGTAACAAGGGGCCACTCGAGAACCTTTCGGCCCAACCGGCCGTCAGTTCTTCGAGCGATGTGCCCTGACCACCACTGCCACTTGCCCGATATTCCATGGGATCGGGATGTACGCATGTAAAAAAATCTCGAATTCTTAACCGTTAAGTCTAGACTCTAGAAACATGTAATTTTGCAAGAGAATATTTATCATACCAAGTAAAATTCGTATTGACGTACACGAGTGACGCCGCGGGTAATGGCACATATTATCACTACTTTAAAAGAAAGCTCATATCTAAAAACTTGTGAAAAAGTGAACTTTATTGTGCATGTTTGTTTGTTTGTTTATACTCTTTATTGTACAAAAAGGAAAACAAAAAAGTTACAGAAAAAAAATAATTACAAGTACAAAGGCGGACTTATCCCTGAAGGGATCTCTGCCAGTCAACCTTTGTGTGGTAGAGAAGAGCAATCAAAAAAACAAGGATCGACAAATAGAGCAAAACATTTGAATAAATATAAATGCATGTCGCAAAGTTCAGTCTAGTCTAGCTTGCGTATTTATTTGAGATAGAATTTTTTATTAAGTATTAGTGATGATTTATAAATCATTAATATATTATATACATACTACAGTGATCAACTTTATTAAATGGAACACCACAAAGTAAATTTTAATGATGACAGTTACAACTTAAAACAATTCAGTTTACCTTATCCCGATCAGCTCCTAAAGTTGGTAAAAGGGAAATCAGTAGCGGACATCAGACCACCCAGTTTTGTTTGTTTTTCTTTCCAACTGGCTACTCTATAGCGCTACCCTGCCCCCCTCTAACCATACTTCAAAAGGCGACAGAGGGAAAGGCACGGTTTCCTATGATCCCTGATTAGCCTGGTGTTGCACTTAACACTTCAAACACGTTTACTCTGCACAGGGGCTCGGGACATTTCTTTTTGTTACTGTCGACCTTTCGAGAGTATGTTGCTATTGAGGTCACTTGAAGGCATTAAGTAGCTTATTGAGTCGTTAACTACTTGAAATAACTGCCGCACTTCGAAACAACATTTAACGCTCTAGTTTTTCACGAAAATCATGTCGGTAATTTATATTAACAAAATACATAACGTAAGTAACGTAACGTATGTCAAATATTTATTACACAACAAATAAAAAAGCGAGTACTACTGAAATAATTAAGTATATGTGCAATTAGCTTAAGTCCTGTCCTAAGGGCCTACGCTAGCTGATGCGGATTACCCGGAACGGACGCCCGTCGTGCGCGCGTCTAATAAGAAAGTGTATGAACAGCGCTAAGTGGCGCGGGCGCGTGCGACGGATTTTCGGTACATTTTAGATCCGCGTGCGGGCGCACGCGGCGGGCGTCCGCGTCAGCTAGCGTAGGCCCTTAGAAGAGTGCCCATAAGGCTGGCGACATTTCCGCGCTGGATTGTGAGGCCTATACATTGGACGAGATTTAGTTAATTCTATATACCAATAGTGTTTATTCAGGAGTATCATTCCGATATAAAAATTAGTATATAGGTACTTAATAGGTGATTGCTTTTAATGCAATATCATTATGAAAAATCAAGATGGACCGACGATCTAGTAAAGGTAGCACGAATCACTTGGATGCGGGCAGCGCAGCGCAGGACCGATCGTTGTGGAACTCTTTGGGGGAGGCCTTTGTCCCACAGTGGATGTCTTTTGGTTGATATGATGATAATATAAAAGTACTTATTCTGTTTTGATTAACCTTTTCAACGCCAACGACGGATATATGCGTCACAAAACACAACGTCAAAGTGATCTTCAGGCAATAAGGTTCAAAGTAGCTTTACGTTTTGGCTAGGCTTGACGTTGAAAAGGTTAAAACAAGGTTTCATTCACGGCACATACATGGTTGTAATAGGTAAAAAATAGAGTTCTCCAAACAAGAGTATAACTCTCATTTCATTAAGCTATTCAAAGTTTTATTTATAACTATTGCCAATAATGAACGTACAATTCAACCAATTACTTAATTGTAACATAAAAATAGATCAATGTGTCATTGCTTCATACAGACTAAATGAATTATCGGCGTGACACAGCGTGTAGTGAATCATTTATGAAATTAGGCTCATTTTGAATCTAAAGTACTTTAACTGTTTGCAAATTCGCAAACGATTTTTATAAATCCCCGAAACCGAATGAGTCTCAGATTTGGCACTCCGCCCGAGGCGATACACCGCTACACGGTTAATCGTTTCAACTATGAACATATCCCTTGGAGGATCCTACTGAGATTCATACACCGCCAACATTTCGGTTTGGCAATACAATTTGCATTCGGATGTTAAGTGCGCGTGTACTTAATATTATACTCTGTCGGCTGCCTTGCGGCAGCGGCAAGCGACAATAGGGAAGCAGATATGAGCTTGAGAAGAGAGAGCGTCATGTTCATGTGATTTTATTGATTGTTATTGATGTGAAAGCTTTTGTTGGCATTCGTTTTATTTTAATATATCGTTATTTTTATGAAGTTTTATTATAATTTATATTCAATTGTATAGCGCATAATTTAAGTATGTGTATCCCTTCGATCAACAGTTGTATTGTTGATCGAAGGTGTATCCAATGTAACATGTCATTTCAAGCTTATATTTAACTTGCAATGTTCGTATGTATGTAAGTTCTCGCCAGCAATTTTTTAATACTTGCTAACAAATAAGCAGAAAGACTTGTATTGAAACTGAACTTTTTAACAAAAACAAATTTGGTGCCTATATTGTGGTCGTGCATGTAAACCGGAAAGCTCAAGCCTTCTCAACATGGAGGACTATGCCAGTTGTGTTAGGCACACTAAGTACAACGAATATTATTTTAATTTTATCACAACTTACTTGAAAGATTCTATGTGAAAGAGCCAGCTGCGGCGAGCATGTTAAACATCGATTGGAACACTCAGGCGCTGTTTTATGGACTGTGAACATTTTTATGGTTCCGTTATAAACTATTAATCCTTCACCGTCGTTTTTGTGGTCTCCGTGCACTGCAGAGACTCATTACAGCTGTAATTATTACCAACTGTTATTTGTTTGCTACTTTTTCATGCGGTTTGACTCGCGTGGACATCTAGTACTGGTATCTCCAAACAAGCAATTCTTGTACATATGAATATTTATTTATTTGCAAGGTGCCCGCGACTTCGTCTGCAAAGAATTATTTTATCGCTATCCCGCGAGAACTTTGCAATTTTCCAGGATAATAATTATACTATGTCCTTCCCAGGGTCTCAAACTATCTCCGTACCAAATTTCATCTAAATCAGTTCAGCGGTTTAAGCGTGAAGAGGTAACAGACAATAGACACAGTTTAAGTATGGATTAGGATTTTACTAATAAAAAGCTCACTACCTGTGGAAAGTGCAAAGTTCGCGCAGCATGCAGACAAAACAACTAAATAATGATATAGCGACCAATGGGCACGGCATTAGGTAGCTATCACATTTTAATAGTACCTACACATGTAAGCAATATTGTGGTGATAAATTGAATGTACCTTACTTAACCTCATTATTCGGGATCCAATATTATAGGTAATACTTTCTGAAATTAATTAGATTAGGTACTGGTCAAACTAATAATTACTGAAGCTTCAACACATTATACCGAACGATCGTGCTCTCGTATAATGTCGATTGAACCCTAAATAAGGGCCTAATACAAAAATTGGAATGTCATATCCTTCGGGAACGGTACATAGGTACTTACAAGCCATACGTTTATGTATATCGAAACATACGGCGTCACGTATTTTATGTCACCTTCGGGTCCTAATATTAAGGCGGTAGATACCTCTACGATTTTCATATGGAACAAAATTGGTTTGTTTTATTCAACTTCGTATTTTCTCGCATGGCTATGAGTGAGGAATACGTGAGACTCCGTTTTATTTATTTCGATGTTTCTGTCATATTGGAACGGTCGTTATAGAAAAGACAGCCTCTACATCGGATTTTTTTGATTGAAGATTATTGGTACTAGGCAACGGATGAACATACTAAAATAGATACATATTTAAATATATAAAAGATCCAAGACTCGAGAAAAAACATTCGTATTTTTCATAGACATAATATCTGCCCCGACCGGAGACCGAACCCGGGCCCTCCAAGCTTTGTAGTCAGGTTCTCTAACCACTAGGCTATCCGGTCGTCATCCTGTCACGATATCCCGTTGGTTTCTAGAGTCTTCTCGACATTCCGTTTCAAATTGGCTTAACGTCAAGTTAATTTTTAACCAAATTTTTCAAAAAACTGCCGTCGTTCAATTTCATGCACTGCGGTTGCAGTCGCCTTAAGCGGGCAGATGCCATTACGTTTTGATTGCTTCCGATCCTCCGTAAGCGAATGTCGTCACGGGTACCGAATAGTATGGTGAACAAAACTAATAATAGAACGTTTATTAACTAGGTAGAATTACTGATTAATATAACTGTAAATAAAGTCAAAGCCAAAATATCTTTATTAAATTAAGGCTACTAACAAGCACTTATGATTATGAATGTCGAATAATGTATTTAAATTTTTTTGTATTTGGTTCTTAAACTCGGCAAGAAACAAGATATATTCTTTCATAACAGATCTACAATATTATTTAATTAACTAGCTGTTGTCCACGACTCCGTCTGCGAAGAATAACAGGTGTATAAAAAATAGCCTACGACTTATTCTCAGACCTACCGAATACAGATAAAAAAGTTTTATAAAAATCGGTCGAGCCGTTTCGGAGGAGTTCGATAACAAATACCGTGACACGAGATTTTTATATATTAGAAGATTAGAAGAAGATTACATCAGAAAGTAGGGATCGCTAATGCAGATCGGAATTATTTTCAAACATCCCTGTCGAGGATATAATCATTAATTTCATATGCTTTGGATATTAGTGTCTTATACATATTAATAATTAGCGTATATGAGTTATTACACCAATTAAAATCTGTTAGATTGCGATAGGGCAGGCACTGGCCATTAGGCAGCATCTATTATCCATCGTACAGGCTCGGTCAATACAGCGGCTGGTGGTTTAGGGTAGTGTTGAAGGCACTCGAGCTCGTGGAACCTGGACAATTTTACTCTGCATGAAGCCGGGAGTTATCAGTGAGGAGTTTTGCATGAAGTAACAGATTATTGCTAAATACAGGACACTGCGATAAACTCATGCTAGAGACAAGATAGCGATTAACTTGTAACTTTTTATGCTGTGCTATCTAGCAGGAGCATTTTCTGAAAGTATAAGAGAGTATATCAAAAAGCATAGCGCTCTGGTTGAAGAAAAATAAAATTTTGAGTTGTGGTCAAAACATGATGTTTGTACAAATTTATGTTTCTATTCTTAATATCTAACTAGGTAATATTATAAACGTGAAAGTTTGCGAGGTTGGGTGTATGGATACTTGCTACTCTTTCATGCTAATACGGCATAACGAATTTGGATGAAATTTGGCACACGGATAGGATACTTTTTATCCAAGAAAATTGCAAAGCTCCGGCGGGATAGTGATAGGCGAATTCTTTGCAGACGAAGTCGCGGGCCCCAGCTAGTATTATTATAAATGCGCGTTCGTGGCGAATCCGTTGCGTAATGCGTACGCCGCGCTTTCGCTCCGCTTCTAATACGTTCTCAAATCGCCAGTGTGATATCATCATCATCATTTCAGCCGAAAGACGTCCACTGCTGAATATAGGCCTTCCCCAAGGTTCGCCAAGCAGATCGGTCCCGTGCCATCCGCATCCAACGCGATCCCGCACCCTCAACCAGAGGCCGTATTGTCTAACGCTTCTGTCGCTTGCTTTCGCCTTCACCGACTCTTTCTGTCATCCTTTTATACCGTTTGACAGAAAGAAATAGTGATTGCAAAGGCAAGCGTCAGAAGCGATAGACAATAAGCCCGCAGGTCGTCACTACATCCAGTGATGGCTCTAAGTTATCTAGCGGCCAGAAACCGATATGTTTTGACAAATTGACGTTTCTATAGCCTATAAATAATGTAGCTATCAATATCAAACACTTCTTAACTATATTGAGTAGGCTTCGGCAAATTAAATGATCAAAATATTGTTCCCTTGAAATTCTTAAAGTGTCTATTTACGCCTCCAACAATTATGACCGGATTGCGTTCATTAATTTATGAGTCAGTTTGTACTTGTAGCTTAATTATGGTTTAATTGTCTGCTGGTCATTACTAGTACTAACATAGATCATATTGTAGCCTTTTAAAAATCCTTAGGAAAAATAAATATTTTTGTACAAAGTGAAGAAAGAAACAAACAAACATTTATTTGTGACAACATAGAGTAAAAATAAAAATAAAACAATGATAAAATAATATGCGCGTATGACAAAAAATTGCCAATCTTGCGAACGGCGCTGATATTCAAGCCATCAAACATTACAAAAAAAAACAGAGTGAGACCGACAAGTTGAGACTCAAAAAAATAAGTAAGTACAAACAATAAGTATAAGTACAAGTACATATGGTATTTAGTTATTTACAACTGTGTTGTTGATATATTGAAAGCCGAGGTACTTCAACGTTTTCAGACAGCACCCTCTATTTTTGTTAAAGTAAGATATTTTCCCACATACGGGAACTCCTTACCGGAATACTATGTATCCTATTCTAAGTCCCAATACAGATCTTTCTCTCTGTACGCCAAATTTTATCAAAATCCGTTGAGCCGTTATTGCGTAATTTATTAACAAACATTTAAATATCGAAATATCATCACAAACTTTGTCATTTGTAATATTACTTATATTAATAATTGAGATGGTATTTTTTGGTTTAATTTGCTTCAATTGATTATTTATTTTTTCTTCAGCTGGCTTGAATTTATTACTATTATTTTTTTTCTTTTTTTTTTATTAAATTTGTTCTAGTGTTATATTTTGTCAAGTACGGTCATGTCCAGAAATATATATACGTTAACAAAGTGTAAAAAATATCTATATAACTCTAAGTCATTAACCATACGGTTGATGTTTACATATTTTGACGCGATGGCTGTATACATATTTATGTTTTCGACTGTACCCATTATAATTTCAAACACAAATGAAAATTAGTAGGATGAAATAGGATTATGTACAGAAAGTTGTCAATTGCAACATACTATAGTGTAATCTGTTCTGTACCTACATACTTCTGGTTGCTATTGAGTTATTTATATTATGTATTCTATCGGCTTATCTGTATTGTGGACGCAACGTGCTTATGCTATCATAATCATCACGCGTTTTTTTATAATTGGAAGAAGTATGTGATTGTAATTACTGATTAGATGTAATGTATATCATTGACAATAAAAGTACCAAAAGATTTAGTGAAGATAAGACACAAGACTTTTTTGACAACTTAAGACACTAATTTTCTGTAGTACCGATGCATTGGGCCGTAGCATTGATTTTTGACAGCATTAAAAGCCATAATGGTTGATACTCAATATATTTTATGCCGTGCGGACCACTCAGAAACTAGACGATCAGATAGCCGAGAGGAATAACTATGTTTATCCGTTGCCTAATGCCTATAACACAAACCTTGCTTACTTTGGGATTAGGTCAATTCGTGTCAATGGTCCTGTGATGTTTATTTTACTTTTTTAAGCTTGGCGGGCCACAGGTTGAATAGCTTATATATAGTACCTAAAGGTATTTAGCAAGATAAATTATTTCTTTGCCATATAATCGTTCGATGAAATCAATTCGCTGTAGAATAACCGAACTTGATGTTTACTAAGTACCTACAGGGATTCCCAACCAGTTTACTAGTGAGCTGCGTGATGAGGCACTCTTATTTCTTTTGCTACAGTAGCTATTAAACAAATAAATATCATGGGTCAATTGACACCAATTTACCTTGTCCCAAACTAAGCAAAGCTTGTACTATGAATCCCAAGCAACTGATCAACATACTTCTATAGATAAATACATACAATAGGTACACAAATTCCAGTAAAACATTTGTATTCATTACAAATGTCTGCTCCTATCGAGATTTGAACCCGGGAACTCAAACTTGGTCAGGATCGCTGACCACTTTTTTATTCAAATATTATTTATTTTATTAGCAGTACGGCTGCTTACCGAACGACGACGGAGCGACGTGGTTCAATTGGTAGAACACCCAAGTTGGGGCGCATACCCAGGAGACGTGGGTTCGAATCCCACCGGCGCACCCGAAAAACTTTTTCGCTTTTAAATAATCACTTTTTTACTGTCTAGGGCGCCGCGTTACAATATTAATACCCGAAAGTGCACTACGAACCTGTTAAGTTTTGGAACCTATTTAAATATTAAATTCACAAGGGTACTACACGACCTGAACACATCCAAAACACACCTCCTGCATAAACCCGTACTCAGTAATATCCATGAGAAACAACAGATGTTTGTAATACAGCGATGTCTAGACGCAAACGATTTTAAATAGGAAACGATTCTGTTAACGGTTCAATTATGATGGAAAACGTGGAGTTGTCTTTTGTGTTATTTTTGAGTTGCTATTTGTGTAATGCATATGGAAAGAGATACTAACGCGGGCAGAACGGTTAGTGCAAGTTTGTTTTGTTTAATCTAGATATCATGACTTTGTTCTTATGCACAGTTGGGGTAAGAAAAAAAGTCGACAAACAAACATTGACATTGACACTGAAAAACATTGACAGTTAAATAGAACATGATTTGATTGGAACTCTTACGAAATTGTTTATTTGACTAGGTCATTAAAAAGGTTTGATGTTGATATGAAAGTAGATTGTCCGAGGTGTATACTATTTTGGCCCTTGTTTATCATAACAAGTAAGTATAATTTTATATGCACTTGTCTACTTAGTAATTTGGATTCGAAAGGTACTAAGAGTCTATGACTATAAAGGAATGAATTTAATAACTGACCAAGGTTTTCGTACCCCGGCTGTACCTACTTTATTTCTGACACTAGTCGTAACCTGCAGCTTCGTTCGTATGCGTAAATCATTTCATTAGGTCTGGCTGTCGAATTGAAATACCGAGATTCCCCAAAAACCATAAAAACCATAACATACATGTTGGGATAAAAGTAGGCTATGTGTTATCCCAGATGTCGAGATCTACATATCGGTCCAGGTGTTATTTAGGAGTACAAATACACACAATGACACACATGCGCACGCACGCACGCACCTATAGGTACTCACAAATTTTCGGATTTATAAGTAGGATGTTGACAAAGAATAATACCATGCAAGCAACATTAGGTACATTGCGGGAACGTGGGGCTAATGAGGCAAAAGCATTTGCTTAAGCGCCGCAATGCCCCATCGCTTTTCACATACCATGTCAAGTTGTCAAGTACACATCAGAGTATTGGAGTTATCTCAAGTTCAGTGCAGATATGTTTTTGAATCCAGGACATCGACATGAATAGTTACCACATAAAAGCGTGCGACTAAGATGCTGGCTGGTACTAGATACACATACGTGCTCGGTATATCAAATTGCTAAACTATATAATACCGCTCATCTCTATTAGCCTAATTCACCGCTTAATAACACCTCAGAGCAGCAATTAGGACGTTTTCATTCAGTGTCATTGATCTTTTACTTCAAGATCTTTCACCCCAAGCTTAAGCAGGAAAAATATGTCCCTATCGATGTTCCAAACAACCCTATTTAAGAGCTCATAGGGGTGATATTGTGTTCTATTTTTGTGCCTTCGATTGATGGTTTGTTTCGGAAAATAAGGTGCTTTGGCGTTGCGCGTGGCTTAGGGGAGATGTTGAACCCCCTTGCTGGGAAGTGATTGAAAAGGTGACATTTGCTTCCTCGGCTAAATAAAGGACGAACCAGGATTGTACGTTATTTCTGGACTGATTGCATTCTATTCATAGAACTCGTTACCTTGATGTCCCCTCAACCTCAAACCGAGGGTAATGTTCGCGCGTGTACATATTTGTCAATAGGTCACATTCCAAAATATAAATGGACCGGATAGGAATAATTACTTTAATTCATTTATGAACGGGTAGCTTGTTCTTTGATTGTAAAAGCTGTTTAAGGCTGTTCCGGATGAGCTAGAAGAGATCCGTGAAAAGTCGTTTTTAGACGACCAGATAGGCTAGCTAGTCGAACTTGACTACGAAGCTTAAGGTTCCGGGTTTGTTGCCCGGTCGGGGCAGATACTTGTATGAAAGATACGAATGTTCGTGCTTGAGTCTTGGATGTTTAATTCATACATACACAAGCTTTAATATTATTACTATACACTACTTATACTTATGTTATCCAACTCACCGGGTTCCAAGATACAGGCAAAATTTTTAGTAAATTTTTAGTTTGTGTAATAAATATTATCTTTCTTTCTTTCTTTGCTTATTTTGGGACTATAGGTCAATTGATGTCAATCGCATCATAATTTGTTTATTATGTATAAAAGATTTTATGCGCAATGAATCTAACTAGCTGTTTAGTTCTTACTTTGAACGTACTAATATTGCTATAAATACCAAAATACGCTATGAAAATTGAAATCCCTTGAATATTTATAGACATTTTTGATACCTACTCGTACCAGCAAAGTCTTAACTAGAACGCTTAAACAGACTCGATGCCGCGCAATTTAATTAATAATCCAGGCAAGTTGCGAACAAAGGCAGGGAAAGAAGTTTCGTTATTTGTGTCCGGAACGAGCTTGTTACTTGTAATGTCAGATTAGGACCGATATAAGGATACCCGAAGCGTAATTAGGTGTCACGGAGTAGAATTAGTTTGATATAAAGTTTAGCGGGTTTTGTGTTATACTCACTTGCTATTAATAGTTCACCGCTACATTGAGAGACAGGGTCGATCGCCGTCGTCAAAATTCATATATAAATAAATATGTGATCAGGAAAATTAAAAAAAGCTGGGAATAGCCTGTTAAATGCGAAAACCGTGGTAGTTGAGTCATCCAGACTTTAAATTGTTTAACTTTAATTCTATTTCCTCTTGTTATCTGTATACAGAATAGTGTAGTACCTATTGTACAGAATTTTGATAGTCATATTAAAGCACTTTACTTAAAACAGGAAGGAATGTACCACGTACAAACATCTTGTTAATACAATCGCAGCGATAGCGTTAAAGTTCCATAACATTTTTTTATCGGAATAGGCACTCGTAACTAGGCCATGCCCGTGTCGGTCCAAGCAACGCAATGTTATGGTTTCTTGTCGCTTCGTATTGTGTTATCTCGTTCAGATGCAGTGAAAGTAAATTCTTACCGACGATTTGGACCCTCCGCCGTGACCCGGAGGCCTCGATATTTTGTGTGCGTTATCGTTTTTGACGCAGCGGTTACTTTATTTTATTTATCACCTATTAGATAAAGATGAATAATTATATTTTACTCAAGCTTTATACTAATGATGTAATGATACTTCATTATTGCATTGTGTCAAATTTTTAGTCAATCCAACTACTGGAAGTGGGTCAAAATTAAAATATACAGATATATAGACGTCATAAAAAATATTTAGGTAGTAAAAAGCTAATTTTACAAAAAGTCATCTAAAACTAAAAGATACATACATCCAAAACTGGTAAGTAACTTTAATATTATGTTATGTTAGTCCAAACGAAAAACACAAATCAATAAACTAAATTGTCAAAAAATAAACGTCGTACGGGCAACATGGCGCGTAATCTTACACGTGTAAATTAATACAAAAAAAAATGTATGGATAAATCACTTCAATCACGGGATAGATAAAGTTGCTGCATTTCACATTCTGTAAAGAATACTCAGCGTGCGTATGAACACGTATGATGCTTTACTCTGCTTAAATATTAAGTTACACGCGGAAAATTGAAAAATTGCGGTTGTAGCTGAGGGACCGGGAGACTGGTCATACATATCTTTCATGTTCATCTATTACTATTATTAGATACCATTCGTGTCATGATAGAATCTCATACGGTATAACAAATAAATTGAGACTTTTTGCAGAGAAAAAAATAATTGTGAAGGAAGAATTACACCGTAAAAGCCTGAAGCTACGACGTACGTCGCAATCGAAACCAGAAATCCTTTATCTAATTGGTGCTTGATGCTTGTCTCATAAGATACCTACTCTCTGTAAAAAATGTGAAATATTCAAAATGTGGATAATATTATTGTAGGAGTTTTTTTTCAAGGTTTTGCTACCGTCACTTATTGTCTCGACGTACCTTTACCGGCGAAGTTTCTCCAATTGTATTACTAAAAGTACAACTTCCATTCGATTCGCCCTTTGGCCTCTGTCGACGGGAAACACTCTACGCACAATTTATATTGAACTTTAATAGCGTGATTTAATACCCATGTGAAGAAATAGTCTTTCGTCAGTTCTTTAATTGATGCAGTGCTGTTGGAAGTCTTGTGGTAGCATTAATGTCTTTTTATTTCTGTGTTGTAATATGTTTGTGGTTTCTACTTCTAGTAGTAGTTATAAACCCAAGTCACAGAGGAGGTCACAAATTAACACACGGAGCTTAGTCATTTTTAGATAATTCAACGAAAATACAGCTCTTCAAGAGCGAATTTAGCATCGCGTTTGAATTCACTATTTGTGCGATTCCAAGTTTAATGAACAAGCTGCTGTAAAGATACCTATGTCACTCAATATAAAATAGTAGTCTAGAATGCGCGTGCAGCGGATAAAAGGACCGAATCTCCCGAGACGCTGGGGCTAAAGGCACCTGGACTTGACCTTGGACATTTATGAGACCGAAATATCGTAATTTCACTTTTGCAAAGGGACCTTATGAAGCGATTCAATTCTTTTTTCACTAAGAGTGGAAGTGGTAAAATAATGGTTAGAATAAAGGTTAGGTACCCTAGAGACTACTTTATGTTAATAATGTTTGTATTAATATAAATGAAGCACATACTAACGTCGAATAAAACGATAGCAGCGCTGCAGCGGTTTGACTGGTTCAGATAAACAAATGATTGTTGGTTGCATTTATTATGTCATTATGCTACGGCCAGAGGAAAGCCGGTACTGAAATAATAGGTTAGGTATTCTGTTAGACTAGACAAGCTAAATTAATTGGTTGTATCTTAGTCGCCAGATCTGTGTGTGATGCATTTCATATTTTTTGCCGTATTCAAGTAAGGTTCTCAGTAAATACTTAACTTTCTCTGCAATAATCGCTTCATAGTTTAATAACGTTCAAGGGAAAGTTGCATATTATACCTACACTAACATTTCTACTTGAACTTACTACGTACGTGTCTACCATGCAAGATGAAGAATTTTTTTTTCTAAAATAGCGTGACATGTAGAGGTGTTTTTGCTATCGTTTGCACACGTTCCTATTTGAAAGAAAGAAAGAAAGAAAATCGTTTATTTTGAAACAACACCAACATGTATAGTCGGGGTAAAAAAAGGTTCGTCACTTTTCGACCTTAATTCGTTGACATAAAGTCGAAAAGTGACGAACCTTTTTTACCCCGACCATACAAGTTTATACTTAATATATTATAACAGTTGAAAAAGACACTTATAATATTGAGAGTTGCCTCAAAAAAGGAGTCCACTCAGCATGTGTCGGTGCACAGTGCGCATCGACGCTGATTTTCAGTGAATCCATAAAAACAAAAACAAAATACTTAACCTAAATAACCAAACATAAACAAAATGTAGTGAACAGCTCTATACATTTTGCCAGGAAAAACAGAACCAAACAACATAGTGCATAGTAATTGTAATACGAGTAGGCACAGCGACACACAATGAATCAACGTATTAGCACAGAATATATAATAGTACTAACGTACAGAATGGAAACGCTCCGCCCCGCACCGATTCGAGTTACCCCTCCCCCCAAGGCGCCGATTGCTTTTCGCCGCTGTTCACCAGTCGGGTGCGCGACGCGATGCATGTCGGCCGCACGGCACTAAACTTTTGCGAAATCTATATATATAAAAGAAGAAACTGACTGACTGACTGACTGACTGACTGACTGACATATCAACGCACAGCCCAAACCGCTGGGCCTAGAGATTCCAAATTTGGCACATAGGTTCCTTATAAGGTCTAGGGGTGCACTAAGAAAGGATTTTTCAAAATTAACTCCCTAAGGGGGTGAGAAGGGGGTTCAAAGTTTGTGTGGGGAAACAAGATTAGTTCGACTATTTTATTCGAAACTTCACATAAGTACTCCTAATGATAAATGAGTAAACACGTGTTTCAGGTTTTTTGAGAATTCAACCCCTAAAAAGGGGAAAGGGGTAACAAAGTCCGAAAATCAACATGGGTGTTGTTTCTATGGTTTATCGGGTCGCTGGTTATGAAAACAACAACGGTTTTAAAATCCGATGTGGCATACGTAAAATACCATCTCCCTGGATGGGGAGCGATGGGGTTGAAATGTCTAAATATCAATATGGGTGTCGTTTTTAAGGTTTTGCCCAAACCACTGGACCTAGAGACTTGAAATTTTGCACATAGATACCATACAATGTAGGCATCCACTAGAGAAGGATTTTTGAGAATTCCCACGGGAACGGGAAAAAACGGGATTTATAGATTCGAATCCGAGTGACCGTATCTCAGTAACTATAATAACTAGATTCTTTAAATTTGATACACAAGTAGTTATTACAATAATTAAAACATTAATTTCAGGATTTTTCAAAATTCCCACGGGATAAGGAATAAACGGTATTTGTATATTCAGTTCAACGGAATCCTATGAACTATAATAACTAGACTCTTCAAATTTGGCATAGAAGTAGGTAATTATAATAGTGAAAAACAGTTTTAAGGATTTTCGGAAATTCCCACGGGATAAAGAAAAAACGGGATTTATCGTTTTACTGGTCGTAGAAAGCTGAAATTCGGCATGTACCTAGGTTGCTTGGGGAGTGTAGAGGAGCATTAAGAGAGGACTTTCCAAAATTCCCACGGGAACGGGAAAAAACGGCATTTTTCGTTTTACTGGTCATAGAAAGCTGAAATTTGGCAAGTGAGTTCCTTGGGGAGTGTAGAAGAGCATTAAGAGAGGACTATCCAAAATTCCCACGGGAACGGGAAAAACGGGAATTTTCGTTTTTCTGGTCGTAGAAAGCTGAAACTCGGCATGAGGTTGCTTGGGGAGTGTAGAGGAGCATTGAGAGAGGACTTTCCAAAATTCCCACGGGAACGGGAAAAAACGGGATTTTTCGCTTTACTGGTCGTAGAAAGCTGAAATTTGGCAAGTGGGTTCCTTGAGGAGTTTAGAAGAGCATTAAGAGAGGACTATCCAAAATTCCCACTGGAACGTGAAAAACGGGATTTTTCGTTTTTCTGGTCGTAGAAAGCTGAAATTCGGCATGAGGTTGCTTGGGGTGTGTAGAGGAGCATTGAGAGAAGACTTTCCCCGTATTCAGAAAGTATTTTCCGAAATTCTTACGGGAACGGGAAAAAACGGGATTTTGCGTTTTACTGGTTGTAAGCTAAAATTTCAAAATTCATAAGTTTATACTGTAAGTAGGCCGCAAAGGGCTCTTTAACCGACTTCAAGAAAAGGAGGAGGTTATGCATTCCATTTTATGTATTTTTTTATGTAGGTATGTTCACCGATTTCTCGGTCAATTGCGGACCGATTTTAAAAATCCTTATTTTATTCGAAAGAATATAATATACTCCTGAGATGGTCCCATTGTCACGCAAGCAATCTTGCTTGCATGCTTGCTTGCTTGCCTGTATGCTTGCTTGCTTGATATCTTGGTTCTTTGGAATTCTCATGATACACGCGAGCGAAGCCGCGGGCAAAAGCTAGTGGGTATATATTGTGCATTGTATGGGTGTTTGGCATCCAACGACCAAGTTTAATTATAAGTACCTACTACGATAATTAGATTACCTACTCATTTTATTTTACATTACAACGTTGCTCGCGCTCAACGAACGGCGCGGCATTCACTTTCCGCAGCTATCTCTTTCTATCTCTTTTTGCGATAGTCAGCCCTGTGCATCTTACGCACACATTGACGCGTGTACAGACGTCGTCGCGCTTGTTTGGATTCAGGAACGCGTGTTATGTGCGTCGTGTCCGCCGTGTGGTATTAGATCCGGAAAACCAAAAAAGAAATACATATATAGACTATGTCCAACCAGAAGCTCGGGATTTCGGGATTGCACATGCATACATTCCGATCCTGTAAGAAAAGGTTCGTCACTTTTCGACTTCTATGTCAACGAGTTAAGGTCGAAAAGTGACGAACCTTTTCTTACCACGACTATACATGCACAATTTTGTCCATGTCCGTATTATAAACTTTCGGATTACGAATGAGTAAGTTAGTGAAGATGTTTCGATGTTTAGATGCTTGGATGTTTGATACTTACTCAATTAGGCAATTACAGTGGATCGGACTTAAATGAAACTTGGCTTACAGATATACAACGCTCCGGATGAGAATTAGGATACTTAATATCCCGGTAATGCTTTCCCGTGGGATAATATTTCAACTTAAAGCTAGAATAGAGCGCGTTGTCCAAGAAAGTTGAAGTACCTCGGCTGCCAAAATGACGTGTTAACTTAGTCTGCAATCAATAGATGGCGTTGTTAGAGCGAATTTTGTGCTTTAAAAAGTCACTATAATATAACCTTTTCCAGGCCAGACTCTAAGGGTGAGGCCACACGAGCGTAATTTTGTGAGTGGCAGAATTTCGGTTGCGCCATACATTGTATCACGCGAGTGTCACGTGATGGCCCGCATATTGTATGGCACGAACCGAAATTCTGCCGCTCTCGACACACAAAATTACGCTCGCGTGACCTCACCCTTAGATTGCAAAATGATTTTTTTTGTGAAGCTGCTTCTAACGCGTGCGAAGCCGTGGGTAGGAATTTAGGTGTAAAGGTAAAGGCAATGGATAATGGTGTAACATTCGGACTTGCAGTATGTAGAAAACGGAGAATTTCTATTTCCGGCTTGTAAATTAACGTGATGCACTTAAAACTAATTAACATTGCATTGACAGAAGCTCCTACGATATGTGACAAACAAACGTTAGGAATGTTCAGGAAAATGCAAAGGATTTAAGTGATTTTTATGTGAAGGCAAATTTCAATTTAATTTTATTTCAAGAACAACATAGGTCCAAATTAAGGACGATTATAAAGTCAAGTATAGACTTATCAAACTCGTTTGAAGCATTTTCTCCTGGAATTATTAAATCACTTACAACAGGTACAAACGATTTTGTGAATTATATTAATACTACCCCTAACCCGCGGCGTCGCTCGAGCGAAATATAAGATAGATTTGGACCACATTTGGACGTTCAATTAAAAATGGACGATGAAGAAATTATCGCCTTGATAACCAACCACATAAAAAATAAAAAAAATAAAAATAAATATTAGTGGACAATCTTACACAAATCGACCTAGTCCCAAACTAAGCAAAGCTTGTACTATGGGTACTAGACGACGATAAACATACTTATATAGATAAATAAATACTTAAATACATACATAGAAAACATCCATAACTCAGGAACAAATATTCATGCTCATCACACAAATAAATGCCCTTACCGGGATTTGAACCCAGGACCTCTTGCTTCGTAGGCAGGGTCACTACCAACTAGGCTAAAGCGGTCGTTATGTATTTCGTTCTGATGTAATATAGCTATATGCGTAAGAGCATTACTAACTTAAATACCGTTACAACGAGTGACAACACAGGTTCTATACAAGTCAAATTTGAGGGAGCTTCCACTTCCTTAGTTGTATTCTATCCGTATTTGATAAAACATTACTACTCAATAATGGTGGTGCTAATGGTGGTTGATGAGCGGCAAACACTCCTTAATACTATAGATACTAGACGCGAGAAAATGATTGGACATTTGATACGACACGGCAGCTTCTTTAAGACTATTTTAGAAGGAAAGATCGAAGGGAAGAGAGGAAGTAGTCTGCCTAGGCAAACCGGCTCCATTTTAAACGGTGTCCAAAATTGCATCGCTGCGTCATAATTGCAGCTTTCTTCGCACGTGACTTTAAAAATGAATAATCAGCTAAAGAAATGATCGAAAATGACTTTGACACAGCAAAAACCTTTAGTTGGCCCCAGTGAAAGTGAGAGGTCGAGTTGCTTTGCATCCATACCTATAGCTGGTGACTAGGTAGAGGTATGTTATGTGAGGACTGCATAGTCGTATCCGATTATATGGAAAACATTTTTAGTAAACACTCTATTTTTGCTACAACATAATTGATCCGTTTTACGAATGTTCCTTTATTAATATTGTTTGCAATTATAGCTGTATAGGCTAGACGACTAAAAAAAACTGTTTAGTCCGTCAGTTAGATTATTAAAAAATATTGTACACGTATATTTTCCTTTGTTTGACAAACAATTAATGAGGAGGATACAGTGCTTAGAAGTTTCGAGTGACGTCACTATATGGTACAATTTTTACCTAAGGGTGACGTCACAAGCCCCCACTCCGGAAGTTTGATGATCTATATCTTTGTCGTTTTTTAATAATTTGATAAACCAAAAAATACGTGTCCCATATTTTCCCATAATCTAAATGACGGACTAATTAGAATGACCAATTTTTAACCCAGTCGTCATCCCTATTACTATATAAAGTAAACTCACACAAATTCACGCCGTTTTCCTTGTAAATAGTTATTAAAAGTAAAGTAATCTTAATTCACTTCCTTGTCTCATTAAGAAATAGAATGTGTTTTCTGCTGGTTATTTCAGCCGAAAGACGTCCACTGCTGAACATAGTCCTCTCCAAGGCTCGTCATAAAGATAGGTCCAGTGCCATCCGCATCCAACGCGTTCCAGCAACCTTAATCAGGTCATCGCTCCATCTTATTGGAGGTCTACCTACACTGCGTCTTCCCCTGTATATAAAAGGTTAATATGACATCTCAGTTCCATAGTGAGCATCTGAAATAATCGATGCTGCATTAGATTAGATCGTGCTCAACAATATGTGTACATGTTCATATGTCGTTGAGTACCTACCTTGATTGCTCCCATATATCTGATGTTGACTATTACATAAGATTAGTGTTTTCAATATTTTTATGTTAATAAGTAAAGTAGCAGACACATTGGAAGTATACAATCGTTTGACACGATTTTTGCAACAGATTTACATAGTATTAATTTTATATTCATATGAGAACACGATACTGGTCAGTTAGGAAGTTGATAAGGATTATGAAATATGAATATTATAATAACTATGTCTATTCAGGTAACTCGTTATTCTGGAATGTTATTTAAACAACTAAATTGTGGCAGCTTCTTATCTCAGTGTTCGTGATATCTTAAATAACTATATTTAATTATGTTAACACATACACTAGCTTCATATAATATCTTATCATGCTTGTATTGGTCAAGTTGTTTAATAATACTTAATTACATACATAACAATATCATTTATATTTAAATAACCATATAGGAACATTCTTAAAATAAATATCATTTTAAAAATTTACTTACACCAATTGACCTAATCCCAAACTAAGTCAAGCTTTTACTATGCCAGTGACAAAACTAAGGAATTTTGACGTCCAATTGTTTTGAAACTGACAGTTAATATTCAATGTTATTGAGAATATATCTAAATCTCATTATGCCCTACATGTAACTGAAAATTCAGGGTTCTAGCTATAGCCAGCACAAAATTACAGGAGGTTGAAAATAGCCTGAATGGCTTCGAGAAAAGGATGGTATGGCCGTGCCTTTGTTTTGCTCGACTTGGCGAGGGCACTGCCGTGCCCCCAGATAGTTACTAGGCAACAGATAAAGACAAATTAATAGATAAATACATGTAACACCCATGACTTCAGTTACAGATATATCGCATTATACAAGCACCTGCCTCTACCGGATTTCAAACCCAGAACATCTAGCTTGATAGTCGGGATCACAAACCAATTGGTCATCAAAGAAAAAAATATTTTATGCCTAATAAATTTTATAAGAATTACTTTCGTTAGTTACATTATAATAATGTAACTGAAAAGTCAGGGCTCTAGGTGTAGCCAACATAAAATTACAGGAGGTTGAAAATAGCCTGAATGGGTTCGAGAAAAGGATGGTACGGACGGCCATGCCCTTGTTTTGCTCGACTTGGCGGGGGCACTACCGTGCCCCCAGATTCGTATTCCTTATTTCAATTTTAGAATTTGTCCATCCGTTTTGAGCTACCAGAAACGGTTACGAAACTTTGTTGTACGGTATAACAAATTGGATTCCAAAAATTAAGCCAGAATTAGCTTCAAACTTGAAACTTGTTAGTTGACTGGGCCTAAATGATTGATTAAACACTGAAGTTTTCTTTTTCTTCCGTACGAATTACTACGTGGATGGCGTTAATAAAAACAAGCGCATGCGATTCTAGGAGTTTCACGTTCTGTTTTCCTTCCAATAGTTATCAGTGTTTAAACTAGGTGGCGCTAGTAGTCTCAATAAATCTTTAGTGATCTTAATGACTCGCTATGTTATTTCGAATAAGACAATTGACAAGATTAGTAAAAGCAAAATCTGTGTTTTTTAGTAGTTAATCTCTCAATAGAGGTCCGCTTCGAGGGTTTTGTGGTATAATCGGTGATTTTGTTTTATTATGATCTAAACCTTGATTAATGACTTAATATTTTGTGTGACCGTGATATATCAACTTAAAATATTTGACTGTCGCTACTGTATAGAATGTTCATTAATTATCAATTAAAAAGAGATAAATAGGTATGGCGTGCGCAGGAGTGGGCGCATTATCTAAAATACTTTGTTAATTCCGATTCATTAATTGACCGCGACCAGACATTGGTCGCAAGGTCGTAAAACTATGTAACTGAATCTAATTGAGTCTAATTCTAGCCGAATAGCCTGTATGCGCAGAATTGTTCTAAATTCTTACATTTTCACAGAGCCTGAGAACAGAATATAATGTATGCATATATAATATACTAGCTTTCCGTACGCAGCTTCGCCCGCGATAAATTAATTTTCCCGTAGGAAAAGTTATTTTCCCGCGGTAAAAAGTAGCCTATGTCACACAGTGATAACGTAGCTTTCTAACGGCAAAAGAATTTTTGAAATAGGTTCAGTAGTTTCGGAGCCTATTCAATGCAAACAAACAAACAATCAAATCATTCCTCTTTATAATATTAGTATTGGTGTAGGTTAAACCGAAGTTTGATGCAAATATTATACAGCGTGATTGGGTAGCTTATTTAGATCATTTTACGAACAAAATTACTTCAATCTTTATAATTCGATCGTTCTGAAAAATTACGTTTCTTGACCTTATTAACCTGTGATATTTGTTCATGCTAGGGTGACAATAATATGGCTAAAAAAAGTGTCAAACTGAAGTTTTCAGAACATTCGAAAAGTCTTGATAGAAAATCAGTTTTTATTTGTTGATAAATATAAATAATTTAAGGTCTATGCTATGCTATGCCTGATACGGCTGGCTGGCCGTATTCAGAATAGACCACGAATGTTTGGAAGCACTTGCTGATAAATTTGACGGTTGCCGAGTTCGCGATGTAGTCGACTTTAGAAATAATAATAATAAAGTAATTGCCATCGACGTCGCGACCTTTAGGTCCACATATCCAACCGATAAGTATGACTATGGCTCAATGAACTATACTTCTTATTTTTGTGAATTAGTAATAAAACCATGGCAGGACACGAAGCGCATTTCAAGGAAACAAACAAAATTTGTTAAAGTACAAATTTAACCGTGAAAACAATGCTTTTATTCCCTAAGTACCAAATGCAGACTAAGATTAACACCCGCAAGTAAGTCTTGGAGTTGTACAAGACTCCATTATCATAATATTTCGAAATTACGCATTCATTCGACCTTGTTAGATCGTCACGTGTTGTTTTCGCTTCGTAATTGTTTTACTCGCGGAAGGATAGTTACATTTGCAATTAATAAATGGTGAAGTTTGATAAAGGCGAAAGAAAAGATTTCACTTATATCTGAAATGGCAGCTGTGTTGTGGCTCTGAAAGGCAAGACTATGGGATGAATGCTATTAGGCTGATGCTATACAGAACTGGATAAACGTCCTCGTATGTCTGGCAATTTTCTGCAGACAATAAAGCGGCCAGCGAAGAAAAAGCGAATGAGAGATGTTTGCTAGTGGTCAAAATTTAGGCAACTTGGTGGGAATCAGGTTGTTACGGGGTAATTGCAACTACAACTAGTAGCAATACCAGAAGCAATTACGGTAATTCGAAATCCTTCGCAAATTTCAATATCAGTGTCTACAGTCGTATGCGGTTGGCATAATCTTCGCAAAAGGCGGAAGTTATGTTACTTCTCAAAATTGCTAACGAATAATAAGTTGTCTGTTTGCTATGGACCCGACCCTTCCATTCTCCTTTTTCCCACTTCACACAATCCTCCATGATTACGTACCTATCATGTTTGTTTTGATTAGACGTGTTCGAATATCTAAACAAATCAAAGTAGAATCGACACCGGTTTGGTTTGATAAAAACAACAATGAATACATTCTTACTCGAATAGATTTAAAAGTTTTATAAAAACAGTAAAAAGTGGCGTGTTTTTGTACAGTTTTATTGTCATCTATTTTGCATTTATTTATGTGTTAACGTATTCACTGACGACATTTTTTTCCAACTTCCGCCAGGTGCTGGAATTCGTTGAGTGTCTCAAACGCATCTAATCGTTCACTTTACCTTCACCTCGTGCCTTCATCGTGTATAAGCATCCATAGTAGTTTATATAAATCCATCAACGTTATATGAACTCACTGTAGCGTCCAAGGCACTAACCGAAGTTCCCACAATGTATGAACTCTTGTATGCGCTCAAGGCACTCGATGAAAGTCAACAAAACGCTAATATGCGTTCAAGGCACTGAATGCATAATTATTATTGTATTGTTTTAATTTCATTAAATAATACCACGTTTGCAATGTTTTTGGCCTTGATCGTCGTGTGTATGCATTAGCACGTAAATATTCATGAAACAAAATACAAAACTTCATCCTCGCGAGATAACACTTACCTTTCTCAAGTAGGTAGAGAAATATCGTTATCATATAGATAGTGTTGCCCCTGGATATCAGTTGATAACGTCGATAGGACGTAGTTTATCAGCACAAGATGTGTTTTATCTATTTCAGCCAGTTGGTAAAAGGGATTTTGTTTTTATCTTTCTAATAAGATGATAAGGGATTTATACTACACTAGCTTTTGCCCGCGACTCCGTCCGCGTGGTATTAGTAATTAGGGCAGCTTATTTTTTTTATCCAATTCGCTTTTTCATCAAATTATGGCTCTCCGTAGTAGTTCCTCGGTAGTTCCTCGATAAAAAAAAATTACCCGCCCCCCCACAACCCCACCGCACCCTCCATTCCGCTCCCCCCCGCACCGCTCCGCACCCCCCGCACTTCCCACACAGCACCCCCCGCACACCCGCATTCGTCCCAAGTCTACAGAAGTTTTACTTCAAAACCCCCGCACCTCCTCCCCCTCAACCCCCCGCCCCCCCGGTGTTTTTGTCAAATATCTTGAAAACGGTGCATCCTACGGCAAAATAATATAATAATAATAATAATAATAATATTAGGGGACAATCTCACACAAATCGACCTAGTCCCAAACTAAGCAAAGCTTGTACTATGGGTACTAGACGACGATAGACATACTTATATAGATAAATAAATACTTAAATACATAGAAAACATCCATAACTCAGGAACAAATATTCGTGCTCACCACACAAATAAATGCCCTTACCGGGATTTGAACCCAGGACCTCTTGCTTCGTAGGCAGGGTCACTACCAACTAGGCTAAAGCGGTCGTTAAATCAATGAAATTTTCATCCCCCTCTGATACTCCCACACCCCCTCCCCCGCACCCTCGCCCCCCCTCAAAGCCAACCGGTGTTTTTGTCAAATATCTTGAAAACGGTGCAACCTACGGCAAAATCGATGTAATTTTCATCCCCCCTTTGAAGCCCCCGCACCCCCTCCCCCGCACCCCTCAACCCCCCCACCCCGTGGTGTTTTTGTCAAATATCTTGAAAACGGTGCATCCTACGGCAAAATCGATAAAATTTTCACTCCCCTTTGAAGCCCCCGCACCCCCTCCCCCGCACCCTCACCCCCGTGTGTAGCGTGATGATATATAGCCTTCCTCGATAAATGGGCTATCTAACACTGAAAGAATTTTTCAAATCGGTGCAGTAGTTCCTGAGATTAGCGCCTATAGAAGTTTCACTTTAAAACCCCCAATTTTCAAACATTCTTCCGCTCCGCTCCGCTCCTATTGGTGTTAGCGTGATGATACATAACCTATAACCATCCTCGATAAATGGGCTATCTAACAGTGAAAGAATTTTTCAAATCGGAGCAGTAGTTCCTGAGATTAGCACGTTCAAACAAACAAACAAACAAACAAACTCTTCAGCTTTATTATATAGATTATTAATTGCAAGTGTATCGATAGCGTAATCTTGTCGTAATTTTATTTTAAAAGTGCTGCAGCTGTGTGCCGTTGTATGTACTAAGTGTCCCTAGTACTAACAACTAAGAGGGATGATAGAGCAGGTCTGAAGCCGTTTAATTTGATAATTTACCCAAATCTGTCTAGGCGTTTTGGCGTGAAAGAGTAACAATAGCAAGTAGGTAGGATAGTCAGATTGACGTAAAGCCAGCGAACACGGGAACTTTTCTTCGTTGCCCTACTCAAGTTCAATATCATAATCATACTGGTTAGTTTGCATATTTAGATTAGACTGACAATTAGAAGTATCATTTACAATTCCCAAGTAAAGCACATCACCTAAACTTGAACGGTACATTTGCTATGCTTTTGTTATATCGACACCGTCTAGACGTCTGTTATAAAAAATAAACCTGTGTCTGGACGATGATATGCCGAATACATTTTTCTTTAAAGTCCAGCAAAAAATAGCTTACCCAACTACACTACTCTGCTATTAGTTAAGTCAGCGATTATTAGATATAAATACAGTATGTATGTATATTATTTTGCCATTTTTCAGTATCTAGCCTAACCCCAGCCCCACCTACCAGTCGGCATTTCAGCCACCAGCTCATTAATTTGTAAATAAATTAGTTAACCGTTGTTGCCCAGGGAACAGGTAGCACCGGCACTTAGAAATATCTTTTTCTCTTCCTGTTATGTTGATGTCCTTTGAGATAATATGATAATATATTTTAGCTCATCATCGAGTGCGAAGAAAAAAGTTGTTTCTTAGTTTTACATTCAAATGTAACTAATGAGTCGAAAGAATGCTTGTAGAGTTTAGCAAGCTAATACCAATAAAAGGGTAAGAATTCTATAAGTAACGCTTTTTATTGAATATATTTAACTGGTAGTTCTACTTGACATGACATACCTGACAGACAACTAAATAAACCTTCTAAAACTAGCCTTAGACGAAACTAAATAATGTAAACCTCTTTGATGTAAAATCAAATCTTAACAATGCTGTTAATTGCTATAGCTGAATAGGAATACAGTAGCTTCAGAAAAGCGATAGTCTATTAGCATACGCCCTGACCGGCACGGAGATTTGTGTTAACATGACAGTCACGCAGATGTACCCGCGCCCGACCTTGCAGCGCCCAATGTTAATGAACCGCGCGTAAAACAATCCACTTCCGAATTAGCACCTACTACGCTACTCCTTAAAACTGTTCTCAGAAACTTGGCTCCAAATAAAAGCACTTTGACTTCGCCTGGAGTTGGTTAACTACGAGTATGATGAGACGGGTATGAGATAGTGTGGCGGAGATTTCAATGAATGTGATTGGTTGTTCTTCACCAGTCACCGCTTCGCCTCAATGTAAGAGCGCCCCGAGAGCAGTAGGTTTGTTTATGATAAAGAATGATCTCTTCATGTCTTTCTTAACGACAACAACATAAAGAGTTGTAGCTGTAGCTTAATTAAGGTGATCATAACTAGGCTACTAGCGGCACTTGAAGTCTAAAAGATTAATACTTTCCACTTTACATGCTCGCTTCGCCAATAACTCAAGTCTGAGAATAAAATTACTTTGTGAGGTCTGACTTGACCGTGTCCCAAGAGTTCTGACCCGTTTCAACAAAGGCCTATGTCACTCACCAAACTATGCCCAATGCATTAGTAAATAAAAGTTTTGTCCCGACGGACGGAGACATTTGTTGAAAACGACGACTAACTTTTGTTTTAAAGCAAAAGACTTTTCTAGGTTATATTGATTTTTGCCAGTACTTTGTTGAATTTATATACATAGTGCTTTACATAACCGTTCATAAAATTAAGTACCGTCTCCAATTACCCTAATTTTATAGCTCTGAACCTAATTCCTGTGTTCCTGTTTGAATTTTCTTAATTACGTAATAGGTAAACTAGTTACTAACATGATGATAATTATAATGATTTACGTAATAATGCACTAAAAATATTTTATTAACTAATTGAAAATTAAGTAGGTACTTATAAAAGTGTTGTATTGATAAGTATTTATTTAAAATTCTAAAGTTACCAGTTCGTTAAATTTCATAGCCATTATTTAATGGGCGGCTTACTACTTTCTGCTAGGTTTAGCAACAGTGAACACATAATAATCACGAGTAAGTACTTGCCTACGTCCATGTTGATGACGTATGGAAACCTCAATTTTGTTTCCTGTTTTGAAGTCTTGGCAGATTCGCAACATCGCAAACAAAGCTCGCGATTTCTCTCAAAACATCTCATTTCAAAAGCAAAGCCTTGGATGAACAAATTGCCCATATTCAACGGATTTCATAACGTTAAATTGAAAGTTATGCGGTTAGTTTCGCGCTCCATAGTTTCTCAGGCCACTTTTCCATACCGTTGAAGAATTTCCCACGATGCCTTGTATCCTCGTAAATGGGTGGGTGATATTCTATTAATAATTTGTTATTCATACTCGGCTGAAGTCTTAAAGCAGGCAGGGTCATTGCATCTGTTTAATTTACTTTGAATATGAAATCTGGTTTGACATAATTAATCATATCGTTTAATTTTACGCTATATTTACATCAAAAAGGAAGTAAAACAGTATTTCAGTATTTCATTTGTTATTACAGTATTTCATCTCTTAAGAAGTGGTAAGAATGTTCATCGTCACGTACGCATAAAAAGTTTTACTGTTAAAGTTGATTACTGTTTTGAAGCACTTCGAAGTCAGACAACAAATAGCTGAATATCAATTAAAAAGCAAACCATGTGACGTTACGATCATTGTAAATTGGCTCAGGGACACTTTCAAACCGTAATATTTTATTAATAAAGACATGAGTCAAGTTTAGATATTTTATGCCTCCTCAGATAAGACCCTCTAATTGTTTACTTCTAAAAACTCTGAACATGCACAGCAAAATTATTCTTTTTATAATAATTTCAAATGCCGTGTACGTTGCAAACATTTCCTCTATTAAGAGTAACCCTGGAAACTCATTTTCCCTCCACGCCAGCGTGGGAGGAGGTCCCCGTTTGTCGGAAGCGGCCGAGTGCATCCCGCTGCATTGTGAATGCGCAAACGTGACCGCGTATGCTTTACTGTTTATACTTTACGATAACGAGACGATAACTCGTGAAAATTGAGCTTCACTGCCCGTGTTGCGATCTTTAAGACTATTCTGTAATTATAGTGGAACTGGGACATTTCTATGATATGAAATTGATAAACTGCTATTCTTTTTTATTCAATATGGAGTAATAAAATGACTGGGTCAGGTTCGGTACATTTTAGACGCTCAATTATGAACAGGTTTCCTTAAACAGCATACGTAATTCCAGTTTTGGTCAACGGTCAATGATAAATTCCGCCCTTACAATTAAATTTAAATGCCTTAAACTGACATCCCCCAAGGGAGCCTGACCGTACTGAAAATTTGCATTTTACGTTAAGTGGTTATTTTCAGTTGATTTATAAATAGGCTTCGCTAGTTGGGCCCCAAATATAACAGGTCGTCCACCCACACGTAATCTTAATATGGAACTCCGTTGAATCTTTTGATTGAAATCATCCTGGAATAGGATGTCGTGACGTCGTTACCGTTTAGTGCAAAACGCCCCCCATCTCTTGCCCAACTTGGGTGGCCTTTGGGAGTTATCCGTTAAAAATGTTTAACTTTAATAGTCACACAGATTCACAGATCTTATTTATATAAAATTAGGTTCCTTCTACGTCAATCAATATCACTATTCGTAACGTGCGTGTTTGAAATAATGTATTTATAAATATTTTGATATTATACACGTAAAGCAATTTTCTGCTTTGAAACTTAGGTACTGTGTGCTTAGTTTGGCGTTAGCATAATACTTATCAGTATCATAATACTTAACTTTTAATGATGGAGGCTATATTAACTAGGTACCCTTAACGTTAGATCTTACAATACAATACAATACAACACAATACAATCCAATACAATCAATACAATACAATCTTCAAAACGTTATATGTGATTTTCTTCAATATCACTACCAATATTCTCCACACAATCTAAACCGGTTACAAAATATACTGAGTACTATTTAATAAAATGGCAAACGAAATGGAAGTTGCCACACGAAACAATAGGTGTACATAACCTTGCACAGGAAACGGTCTGTCCGTCTGCCTATTCGACCGTGACATCTGTTATTGAACTTATGTACCTATCTACCTATTATCTATTTATCTATAGCCTCTTGATACTGAATGTACCCGTGTGGTGTTATCATTGCCATAACTACCACCCTATCTTATGTCGAAAACATATCAATATTATCAATTTGTGTGATACGACCGAAATAGATAATGGCCATTGGAAAGTCAAATCACTGTTTTCGTGTCGATATTTATAGTTTCTAAAAGCTAAGTAAAAAACCTAACATTTGTGTAAGGCGATAAAACTTTTTATATTATCTTTCACATATTTCTCATTTAATACTTAACATATCAAAGCGTAATATCGAAAAACTATGGACATTTTCCTTTGTTCTGTCTTACATAGCGATTCCATCAATCTAGTATTTCTTTCTACTAGCAACTTTCGAACAAATGCTATCTCCACAAATTGTTTCACCTGAAACAGTATCTTAACCAATTTTCAGGTCATTACTTCTTTTTGCGGACGGCGGAGTTCGCAAAAAATAGTGAGGGAGTTGGTTTATGTGGAAAGTAAGGTTATTACATTCCGTTGGGGACCGTCGTATACAACGACGCGTAGGCAACTGGGTCATCGGAATAATAATTAAAGAGTAAATCGCCGGCGCACAGTGATCTAGGGCATACGCATGTGGGTTAGCGATAAAGTTAACGTCGTTTTACAACGCCGTATTGTTTGTGTTCGCCCTTGTGTATAATGCATAATGAAGTGGCAAAGTTCTTCATTAGATCGTATATTTTGGGGTGTTATGACTTGGTATGGTACTCCTGAATACATTAAAAGGACAATGTTGCTTTTGTAATTTGCTTGTGATATTTACTTGTGATAGTTTGCTGTTAGTTTTATTTATCACTCTTGGCTCTACATCTTTAGTTAATAGTTGTTTATGAAGATAAAGTATTTATTTTGACAGTCTAATGTGACATCAATTCATCATGTAGCCACTCGTTTGCCAAAACATAATACACTGTTTTCAGCATCCTCGTTTGTAGTGTATTTGCAATTATGTCATCCACGTATACATCTATACCTATAGTTATTATTTTAACTTGCTCAACAATAAGTGTTATATGGAAAATATCAATTCTGTCTGGTGTTTCATTATTATTAACAGATAAAAGTCTTTTATTTCACCAGATCACGCACAACAACGAGATAAAACATGGCCCAATATCAAACTCTCTTATTTATTATACAACATGGCATGTATATTATTTAATATATCTCCGGAATGTACGATTTGCAACGTAATGTAGAGTCATCAGTCCGCGCTAGGTAGTCAGAAGGCTGTTTGGATGCAAATCGCCCGATGCGTGCGTGACCCGCCTGGGTTATCACTCGAGCCCATCCAAAAAGTCACATACCCGAAAAAACTCATTTGTGATTATAGACCTTACGCCGCATTCCGCAGTGTCGATATTAAAATACCTCAAATCGGAATGGGGACGTTTAGATATAAAACCCCGTTTTTGTCTCGTTTAAGAAAAATCGCTTCGAACGTTCAATTATATAATATGCCTGTTATGATATGATGTTTTATTTTCCTTAACCAGCGCAAAATTGCAGAGTTTTTAAACATCAGGTGTATCTTTCATGATTATGACATTTACCTACTTATAACAGCTGCATTTTAACTAGTTTAATTTCACTCTCTACGTCGTTGTGTTTATCTATTATCGTTTTATCATAAATAAAAATCAAAGTCAAAGTTATTTATTGCCAGAACATAGTGTAAATAACAAAGATCTTACGAGTAGTGAATAGGATGTGCTTATGTTCTACCTACACTAGGCATGCAATAAGAAATAGTAAATTGATAACCAAGGGTGGAAAGTGACCCATTTAACCCGAGATATTTCTGGCGCTCGAAAGAAGTGATAGCGCCAATAGTTCGAGGGGAAATGGGTAATTTCACCCGAGTTAGACAGTCTACTTTTCATTTCGACTGTGAGGAAAGTAAAATACTACAAAAAAATGAGAATAATAATAAATTGAATTTACTTATAGATAACCAACCTCCAACCATTTCGCCCTGGCCACCACGGCCGAAAAATCGAGTTGGTTATGACCAATGAGCTTATATACAAAACTGGAGGTTGAACGCCAAACAAAGAAATTTTGACCTTTATTACTTATTTATATTTTTCTTTCACATTTTCACGAATGTGAAAGAAAAATATTTTTAGTTAGGTTAAGAAAGAGATGGAATATTTTCGTGACGTAATAAAAATCAAATTTCTTGTTTCAAACAGACAACAAGCGTACAACCTCCAGTGTTGTATATAAGCTCCTTGGTCACGACGTGCATCTAGATGGCCATGCCGAACGAAACGTGAAAAAAGTGTCATTGACGTAACTGAATTATCTTCGACTCCGTGAATAATCGTAAAAATTAAAAAAAAAATTACTTTCCACCCTAGAGATGAAAACGCAATTTTCCGAACAGGAGAGATGAAAAATAATAGGCAAACTTGAGTATTCGACAAATATATTGTGCGGAAATGCTCATTAACATGTAATTAATGGCTACTTGGTCATTATGTTGTTAAAACGTTGGCATGCAGCGTTCGTGAAGTGTTAAACTGAAAGCTTTTTACCGACCGGTAAGCAATGAGAGGGAATTTCATGTCTTCCTCAAAATTAATGAGAAAACGCCGCTTACGACGTTTGCGATCGCACCTCGCTTCCACAATACGGCGACGGTGGCGCGCCCGCGACTTACCCGACGACTAATGACTACTGCGCGAAACAACAAACACAGCGCCGTCCCTCTCCCCCGCAACAAGAAATCACTCGGATTTCTCCGTCGCACCTCATCCGGAGCGGCAACGTAGCGTTTTAACCCGGATAAATTACATCCTATTAACTTCGTTCCGGTGCTCGATTTACGCTTTAATGTCGCCAAGCGTAAGGATTAAAATTGCATAAGAACATTTATATCGTCGCTTATGTTTACTTAAGACTTTATCGCTCGCTTTATAAAGTCCATGTTGCATTGTTGGAGGCGCGCGTTAAGTCGTTCCGGTTTCGTTTGTGATTATTAATTTGCTGTCAAATAAAGGGGCCGCTCACTTGGGCGTGCGTGTCGGCGTAAATTTCTGCCATACTTCGGAATCGGTGATTATTTTTTGTTGCCTTGACTTTGGATTCGCAGACTGACAGATATTTTAGACCACATTTTAGTTTTATATCGTAGGTGGAATGCCCGTCTGAGTTTTTAATTAGGTGATTAAACATGATAGCGGTCGGTGCCTTGTTGCGATACTTTGTGGAGTTACTTGTAGATTTGATACCGTACAGTGTTAGCGCTACGCCTGCTACGGATGCACTAATTGAGAGCTTCAATTGTAGTAAGACCTGTTAAATTGTAAGTAGTACCTGTATCGCACGTCTCTTGCTAAAGTCAAAGTCAAAATATTTTTATTCAGTTTTAGCTTCAATTCAAGCATTTATGAATGTCGAAGAATCTACCACCGGATTGGAAAAACCCTGTTAAGAAAAATCGGGCAAGAAACTCAACAAGCTATATTTTTTTCTAACATATCTACATTGTTATTAAATTAAGTACATAATCTAAGTATTAAAAATACTTACTTGTTTTTTGTGTATTTTTTTCTTTGTGATGTACAATAAAGAGTCATTGTATTCCATACTAAATACAAACTGAAACAAACATTGTATTGTATTGTATTGTAAAATACAACTATTTTTTTTAACTCAGTAGATACGCTATAAATAGCTAACCGGATTAGCTCGTTGAAATGGCAATAGGCAGGCCATATAGCACGCAGAACCGATGGCCGTTGGGGTCGAAAAGTTCTCGAATGGAGACCACGGACTAGCAAGCACGCCTGGGACGTCCATCAAAGAGATGGACGGACACTGTGGTAAAGGCCGCAGGTTCAAGGTGGATGAAAACCGGTTCCAACCGTATTGATTGGCTGTCAATGAGGGAGGCCTATGCCCAGCAGTGGACATCCTACGACTGAAATGATGATTATGATGAGATACGCTTTTTAAGACTGAAGATCACCAATACGCATCGTAATTATTTTCAATATGACAGGTATCCTTGTCCATGAACATGATATAGTCATTAATTTTATAGTACGCCTTAGATGTTAATGTTTTCTTAACGAATGGATTTAAATTTTGTATCCGACTGAACGGTTCTTGTTTTCGGAATTTTAATATAAAAGTATGCAATTTCCTAGACACGGCTTTTATGTTTTAGCCAGTCTGAAAAATGGGACTTTAAGCTTTCCTGTGTTTCTAGCAAGCAGCCTTTGGCTTATCGACGTTATTGGGAAAATCACATATGTATATTCTTTCTTACGTACAGTTGACTGTACGTCCACCATCACGTCGTGATTCAGTTTCCTTGAGGAAACTGAATCACGTATCAGGGTGAACCATTTTCAATGCAAATGTCATGTTGCCATTTCATACATCTGTCTGCGAAAGAAATCATCGTGAAATTGGTTGTGAAAAGGTTCCACCCTGGTACGCGATTCAGTTTCCTTGACTGTACATAATTATTTCAAATTTATAAAACTGGTTAGTAAAAGACTAGAGTCTTCGTATACATAGCTATTCGTACTAGAGCCCCCAAAACACTAACTCAAGGCTTTGTAGTTAATGACTTAATTATAGTGAAAACATTGTTAGACGAATTGAATAAAAGTCCAATTGATTTAGGAACGTATTTGTTTGGACTGTCGTAAACGCCCAAGTGGATAACTTACATTGTTAAATATGTTACAATACCTTTAGTAGAGCTATAACTTACAGATTTACTGACTGAACAATACGCAGTTTATTGGTTAAGTTGCTTTTTTACCGTAACTTCAATAGCTTTCCCGCGGGATAAAGGTATCGTCAGTATCGTCAATTACTCGCCGGAAACTTGGTAAGGAGAATCCAACATTCAAAAGAAACCAGTTCATCGATTTAGTCGAAGTGCAGACAGAGCTCATTAGTTATGCTTACATTCAGGCGACGTTTAGTTACTAAACTAACGAAGTGCCCTTTTGTGATTAATATTCATTTCATAATGTCAATATTTAATTTTTTTGTGTTGTAGGATACTATGTCACTTGTGTTATTTTATATTCTCATGTCTGTTTTACTAGAGCTTCGGAAAATGACTTCGTCTCTGAAGAAACGCTACACAAATGATACAGTTTCATTTCAAATTAAAATTCATTAGGTACCTATTACATCATAATTCATATAAATGTATGTAAACTACATTACTCAAACAACGTTTTTTTGTTACTGTCAGTTGATAGAATAAAAGTCAAGAGATTTGTTTGACATATCCACCAAGTTTGTGAGTAGCTTATAATTTTACAACCTTCAAGGATGACTAATTTGTCAAACTAACCTCATGGTCACTAGTAGGTACCATTTGGAGGTATGTAGTCTTGATACTGTCAAAACCATCAGCTGAAAAAAATAACAAAACATTTTTTGTTACTCAAATAAATTGCTTTGCCAAAATTTCATAATATTATTTGTCCTTACCAACATGTTCATACAAGTCTCAGTGCTCAGCACCCCATTCCATTAACTGATGAACCCGATGCGAACAACAAGCGAAACAAACCAGCATCACCGTCCATATGTGCTATCTCTATTCTACCCTAAATTATAGAATAATATTATATCTAAATAAACACCCATCTCTTCAACTTGCACTTACATTGTTTCTAAAAAGTAAGAGCATATTATTACCTCCCGTACTTAGATAACATAATGACGTTAAATTTTATCTCTCTCTACGAAACGATTCTGTTTGACAAACTTCAACAATACTCTAAATGTGTCGTACAAGAATGGATCTCCTTTTCATTCCGATATAAGAAGTCCTTTTTATTGAAGTTCTCTTTCAGTTTTATAACCGGAATCGGAACGTTCTGATCTGATTTCAGGACATTTTTATTCAAGTCACTCCCGAAACGTATCCTGTACATTTGTAATGCATTAAGATTTTATGAATATCCTCTGTGTACGGTTTACGCAGCTTTGTCAAAGGCAGGCTTTGTCGGTACACTGATTTGATTTGTAATTACGCGTGTGCCATTTGTTTTTAAAAGGCTTTCAAAACACGTGTGACGTGGTCAATTCAGTTACGAGATTCATTTGAAATGTTAACTTTGAATGAAGTGTTATCTACTGCCATAGACCAACTGTATTTTTTCATGCTCACATCAAAGTTAACCCCTTTACTATTATTATTCCCATTCTTTATCTCTCTTATTCAAACATAGTGGCAGAAAAGCGGAAGGTTGGAAGAAGGAAAATGTCATGGCTTCTTAATGGACCGGCATTAAGACTGCGGAACAACTGTTTTTACAAGATCTGGCTGGACAAGGAAAAATTAAAAAAAAAATGATTGGCAATCTTCAGTAATAGAGATGGATCTGAAATAAAACAACATTATTATATTTCGTTGTACCCAAAATTAAAAAATTGTTAACAGGAAGTTAAAATTTGTCCGTTTGGTTGGTTACGCACTTTTTCAAATCTTTACAATAAAAAAAAAACGTAACAAATCGGACAATTCTTCACTTCTTGTTAAACATTGTTAAACTTGGCCGATTTGTTGTTTTTTTTATTGTAAAGGCTTAAAAAGTGCGTAACCAAACGGACCCATTTTAACTCTCTGTTAACGATTTCTAAATTTTTGTTACAACGAAAAATAGAAATGCCCTAATCCCAAAAATATAGAGCAACCTGCCGCTGCTTTATACACAAACGATAAGAAAAAAACTGAACCAAATGACATCGATACTTCCAATGAAGGCTTAATTTTGTCGTCATTACGGGAAATTAATTCAAATGCGTGGTATCTTCAACAGTTTCACGGGAATAACCACCCACGTGCCGTCAGATATCATTACGATTGGCCTTTAAAGGTGAGGCGGCTTAGTTAATTGTGTTGAGTTATTAGGATGCTCTTCATTACATTTTGTGTTTTCCGCTTTTCACACAGATCTTATAAGGATCGCTTTCGTCTCACCACTGGGCACAGGGCCCCCATTCTAACTGGATTATTTAATTAGAATGGTACATTTTATGCTGCCTAGTTCTTGTGATATTTATTAGTGATTAAATGTAGCTTATTTATTTGCGACACGCGCAGTATGCGCCCCTGTAACTCAATTAACTATAATTAAATTAAAGTACTTATTTTCCATTTTAATTTTTGTGTGGTAAATTGTGAGCGAGGCTTGCCTGAGTACGAAGAATGTATTCTTAGCTACTGCATAAACGTTTTTATGACCTGCATACCTACTGCCCTGCCTACTTCTTAATCTTCGCCACCTCTGCCCGCTTTTGATTGTAATTGGTCGAGCCTTACCAACAGCAAAATAATCCTACTTCGTAATTATTGGTGTGTGCCTTTTCAGTAATTATTTAGGAAAAGTACGCCTTATATTCCACTTATATAAAGGCTAGAATATAAGGAAGCAATCATGTCAATTTGTCTTAATAGCGCCACCAAAACTAGCATCATATCGAATTGGGAATGGCTGAAGTTGGCTGTTGGCCAATAGGGAATATGAGTTATGATGCGAATCTTCAACTTAGCTGACTATAGCGCTTTCAGATTATGTTCACCTTTGTGAAGTTACACTTTGTTCATACGTTCAGTATCATTTGTTTTTTGGGAAAGAAATAGGAAAAACAAAAGAAGACATCGCATAAGATTCAATGCGAAACTAAATTAAATGGTCGAGTATTTTCGTAACTTGTAAAATAAGTGTCACAAAAACTTTGAGCACGGTCTGTCGTTAATTTTTCTACAGCTTATGATCAACTTTGTAGCTCAAAAGCTATGGGAACCGACCGCGCCCCGCCCACTGGACCCTCAAAGTCAAAGTCAAAATTCTTTATTCAATTTAGGCACCAAATTGATGCTCCTATGAACGTCGAAAAATCTACCACCGGTTCGGAAAAAACCCTGTTGAGAAGAAACCGGCAAGAAACTCAACAAGGTATATTTTTTTCAATCAGATCTACATTGTTATTAAATGACATACATCTAAAGTATTTAATACAATTAAATTTTTTAACACAGTTGATACGCTATTTGAGACTAGGGATCGCCAATGCGGATCGGAATAATTTCCAAACATCCCTGTCCATGATATAGTCATAATTTTATAGTACGCCTTAGATATTAATGTCTTCTTCACAATGGATTTGAATTTTGTATCAGTTTGTTCGGTTATTGTTTTCGGAATTTTATTATAAAAACGTATGCATCTTCCCAGAAACGACTTTTTAGTTTTAGCCAGTCTGTAAGATGGAACTTTAAGCTTCCCTGTGTTTCTAGTAACCTTTGGCTTATCGACGTTATGATGAATAACTACGACCCTATGATGAATAACTACGAATTTATTGCTACTTGCCTTTACACAAGGTTTACCCACGTACTTGCAATAATTCATAGTTAGTACTACCCATGTCTATACGTACGTATTACGTGGGGCATACTGAAAGTTTCTGGAACTGGCCACTTATAAAAAGAAAATTAAAAAAGCAATAATAGGATCTGAAAAAATAACTCTCTGGCAGTATATTACTTTTTAATTTACGAGACTGTCATTTGTTTTTTCATCGTGGTGTTGGATTGAAATTTGTGTGTCGCTGTTGCAATGAATTTAAGTCGTGAAAATTTTCGATCCATGATTTTTTACGATTTCCGATGTGGATTAAGTCAGCAAGAGAGTTGTCAAAGACTTCTATTAGCGTTTGGTAATGAAGCCCCATGTCGTAGCTCTGTCTATTCGTGGTTTAGTGAGTTTAGACGAGGACGTGTCCATCTCCATGACGATGAACGTGAAGGCCGGCCAGCAACTGCGGCGGAACCGATATTAATGTACGACAACTAATTGAAACTGACAAAAAAATGACATGTCAGTAAATTCGTACTACCTTAGGAATTGGAATGAGCCAGGTCCAAAAGATATTGCATTTGCATCTGAAGGTTCGGATACTTTGCAACCGATGGATACTGCATGATTTATCGGAAGACCAAAAACGACTGCGTGTAGAGTGGTGCCGCAAAATGATAAAAAAATTTGACGGAGGACAATCAATGGCTGTATATAACATCGTGATAGGTGACGAAACCTGGGTATACTGCTTTGAACCGGAAAGAAAAAGTCAATCGGCTGAATGGGTCTTTCTTTTTGAAGACTTGCCGACGAAAGTAAAAAAGATTCGAAGCACAGGTAAGAAAATGGTTGCTTCGTTTTTCGGCAAATCGGGACATTACACCACTGTGTCACTTGAAAACCAAAAGACAGTAACTGCAGATTGGTATGTGAACACGTGCTTGCCCAAAGTGTTTGAAAAAATTCGTGAAAAGCGTCCCCGTAGCAAAATAGTCCTTCATCACGACAACGCGTCGGCACTTTCCGCTAAAGCAACGAATGCGTATTTGGAGGCCTCAAATGTAGAATTAATGACTCATCCGCCATACAGCCCTGATCTTGCACCATGCGATTTCTTTTTGTTCCCAAAGATTAAAGATAAACTTGAGGTTTACGGTTTACAAGTCCGGAAATGGCAGTGAATGCTTTCCACGAGGCCATCGAAGAAGTTCCTAAGGAAGACTTGGCCCACTGCTTTTCACAATGGTTCCAGCGAATGCAAAAGTGTGTAAATAGGGAGGGTATATACTTTGAAAAACAATAAATGTGTCATAGCGATAATGCGTAGTCTTATTTTTTAGAATCCAGAAACTTTCAGTATGACCTAAGTACGCATAAAATCTATATCCCAAAGAAATATGTTGTTTGGACCTCAGGGAACAGAGCTAGAGTTGTTATGGCATGATCCAAGAGTTATAGCTTGAGTTATAGACGAAGACACGCCTCTAGAAAGCGAACAAGTGCGAATAGCATATAAATCGGCAAGTAATAGCTGCCACATCTGTGTAGGTTATGTTGTTAATGTGCTCACCACACGCTAGTGGTTCCATGACAACTTTCTCAGTATCTTCAGGAAGATGCTTCTCAATTAAGATAATAAGCTTGTCGGAACCTGTCTGTTAATGATAGGACTAAAACGTAACTCGGGTGTAATTAATGAAATACAGCGACAACACGGCATAAAAAGTCGTGGTAGCATAGTGATTTGACCTATGGCCTCAAGCTAAGGGTCTTAGGTTCGATCCCGGACTCGCACCTCTTGAGTCTTTCTGAATTTATTGTCAGAAATTACATCTGAAATGCACACTCCTGCGAGAAAATTTAATGGTGTGTGAAGTTCCTAATCCTCACCGAGGCATCCGTGGGAACTACGGCCCAAGCCTTCTCATTCAGAGGAAGGCTTGTGCCCTGCAGTGGGACATAGGCCGAGGTGATGGATGATGATGAACACTCGGCAGATTTTTTTGTATCTTTGGCTTTTACACTAGATTGGATGGGAATTATTTTAGTAAAAATATTAGGTTAAAATAATTGCCGGTCAGATAAAAAGAAGAAATCTAATGACCTTAGTCTTAAAGAATTTAATTTATTGAATCAGGCGTTACTTTGCGGAGGTCCATATTAATGAACTAAAACAATTACTTTGCAAGGTCCCGGGTGAGCAAAGTAATTGTTTTAGTTCATTAGTCTTAAAGTTTAAGTTAAAGGAATGGCTTACTCGCTCAACTTACTGTTGTTGCACACTTGTATATCCTTATAAATGGACAATAAACCTACAATGCAAAACCAGTAATATGCAATGAACATGGTGCATGCTAAAGTTGGCTATTTGGCAAAAGTTGTAATCCCAGAATTATTACATTTGGAGGGAAGAGAAGAGCACGGTTGAGACCGGCATTTTTAAGCCATCTTCGCTAAATGTCAGGTTTGAAATGTGACGCTCGGTTTACGTTTATATTTTGTGAATGAATTTTTGCGAATTTCTGACAAGCATGCATACTGCCATAGCAAAAGTATCTTCTACTAAACTGTAATTAATTTGGTGTAAATGATTCAAAGTTATTTATACAATAGTGCTCTACCGTATTTGTCTTGACCAAACAAAAAGAACATTTAATTTGGTCTGAACAGCAGACTTGTCTTCCGTCTATCCTGAATTCTTTATTAATTTTTAATTTCACTTTTCAAATGATGACGTTTTCGCAACTACATAACGCTGGTTAGTATTAGGAACAACCACCTGGTTAAATATGGCAATCGTGACTCATGACCAGAATAGCACGTGACTAAATAGACAAAACGTTATGTGAAACGGGTGTTTTATCTATTAATGCCTATAAATCAGTTTGTGGATCACGTGGCATCATGTAGGCGTTATCGGTATCGTATTACATATCTTAAAGTCTACTAATTATATTCCTAGGCCACCATAGAACATTATCATAGTTAAATAATTATATTTGTCTATCATCGCTCCATGTTGTTGGATGCTGGGTCTTCCAGTCCGTGGACGCCATTCGAGAACCTTTTGGCCACATCGGCCATCAGTTCTACGAGCGAGTGACTATTTAGTTCTTGCGCGGATTTCATCATT